>CM037794.1:4336332-4386332 GCA_021229015.1 Solen grandis | reverse complement strand
TAGAGGAAACCATGAAAAGACCTATGCAAACAACATAAAACCAGATCAGCCTGCGAGTAACTTGCAGGCTGATCAGGTGTTATGCTGTTCGCTGCTCCTCAGTGGTTTGGAAATGAGGATTTTGTAATTAAATTTGGTAAGGTTTAAGTGTGGTTTTCTGCAGATCAGGCTTTATGTGGTACCTATTGAGTGCGTCAAAATGAGTCTATATGAGGGAAAGGGTTAAGCAATCATCTTCAAACTTTATGACAGTGTTTTTAGCGACAATAAAGTTTGATTATGGCTGATATCAGCTAATTAGGTCAGGAGTAATGCCTCTTTTTACTATTAAAAATGCCATATTTTACTTTGTTTGCACTCAGGCATCTTTATTTATAAATCAATCATCTTCAAACTTTATGACAATGTTTATATTTATAATCTTTCAATAATTTTCATAATTTTTTTGTGGTTGATAATGGGCATTATGGTAAGGAGTTATGCCCCTTTTAATACTAAAAAATGCCAGATTTCACTTCGAACTCTAGCTTTTTATTTCATAAACAATCATCTTCAAACTTTATGACAATGTTTATAGCCATAATCTCTCAATTAGTTTTAATTATGGCTGATATAGGCAGAGGAACAGATAAGGTGCGTTTCTGCGTATTTTACGCAAATAAAATGGACCAATATGCTAAACATTTCAATTCTGTGCATACCATTTACGCATGAAAAAACGGCTTTACTCAATTTTTATTTCTTGTGTATCAAATTCCATTGCTGTTGATGTTTTAACAAACAGCTGATTGTCCTTTCCTGCTTTAAAGTGTATTGCATTCAAGAACCAGTGATCATTTGACGTTTGTACAGTCAAAATTTCAAGAGCCTCTGGTGCACCTTGATGACATAACAGTGTTGTCGATAGTACCCCAGCCCATCAGTGGTGGACTGGGCTAAAATGCAAACTATCATCTTTGTTGGGTTATTTTTTTTTAAACGTTAAGACATTTATGCAACTTAGAAATTAATTATATGCATCGCAAAGAATAAAAAAATTATAACATGCGAATATGTATCTTTATTCATAAAAAGATTTTTGCTTTATTTTCAATTATGCCACATTTGTCTCATGAATTAGACCTTGTTATCTTCACCTTCTGGCGAGAAAAACAAAATGAAATTTCAAGGTAGAAAATCAAGTTCTAGGAAACCGTCCCTTACAAGTAACCAAAATATCATTCTCAGGTATTGTAGATAAAGTCACCTTTTGAAGGTAAGAAAAAGTTTCACTCAAAAAATTAAATATTTACAGTAATAAGTACTCATAAGAAACGGGTTTCACTCAAATAGTACACAAACAGGGAGTGATCATTCAATTGAAACCATTTCTTATGTGTTCCTCTGTACAGGCCAATTAGGTTAGGAGTTATGCCCCTTTTAATATTAAAAAATGCCAGATTTCATTTTGTTTGCACTCTAGTATCTTCATTTCTTAAGTAATCATCTTCAAACTTTTATGACAATGTTTATAGCCTTAACCCTTTCCCTCATAGAGGACACCATGAAAAGACCTATGCGAACAGCATAAAACCAGATCAGCCTGCGAGTAATGATCAGGTTTTATGCTGTATGTTGCTCCTCAGTGGTCTGGAAATGAGGATTTTGTAATTAAATTTGGTATGGTTTAACTGTGGTTTTCTGCAGATCAGGCTTTATGTGGCATCTACTGAGTGCGTCAAAATCAGTCTATATGAGGGAAAGGGTTAAACTCTCAGTCAAGTTTGACTTCAAAGTTTGAACACAGGTACTGTTTGGTTTGTGGAGCTGAATTGATCTCATGGATGATGTATTCAGTACAACTATGCTATAATAAAGTAACTTGTACAGGCAGTGAAGGCAGTTTTCGTCAGGTGATCAGCGTCTTCAGGGCCATCTTGGCCCTCTAGTTTGTAAGTTCTCATCAAAATATATGAAAAGACCATGTAAAGGCTTTTGCATTGTGTCTAGTTTTCATTCAGTTTTAACTGACCCTACAGGTTTTGGACTTGTCCCAACAAGAGCAATCCTGGTTGGTGAATCATCTAGGCCACAGCTTAGATACTCATAAAATCCCTTACCCTCAGACAGCAGGAACAATAGAGCATGTAGATTTAGCCAAGATTATGCTTCTCCAAGAGTTTAACCTTACCTCCAAGTATGCTGGTAAACAGCTGAAAGACATCGATCTGAAAGGTAAATGATGTTATTATGTCACAATTTAAAAAATATCTAAAGCATGAAATTGAACAACAATTTTGCCAGTGCTCAACAAATATGGGACATATTAAGGATTCACCTGTGGCGGTCTGGCGGGTGGCATCCAGTGATGTCCGCTCTCAAACTCGAGAGACCTGAACCAATCAGAACCATACTTGGTCACAATGTATATGGGCCCAATATCTCGGTTCCTTCGATAACCAGCCACATTGCCTAAGACACTCCGGGTTTATGGCCCTTGAATTGATGAAAAATGGTCAAATTAACAGTGTCCGCTCTCTAACTCGAACAAGCGTGAACCCATCTTAGCCATACTTGGTCACAATATATATGGACACAATATCTGGGTTCCTTTTAAATAACCAGCCACATTGCCCCAGACACTCTGGAGTTATGACCCTTGAATTGATGAAAAACGGTCAAATTAACATTGTCCAATCTTTGACTCGAACAAACATGAACCAGTCTTAACCATACTTGGTCACAATGTATATGGGCATAATTTCTCCGTTCCTTTTAATAACCAGCCACATTGCCCAAGACACTCCAGAGTTATAGCCCTTGATTTGATGAAAAATGGTCAAATTTTTGGATATTCAAATTTATGACTTGAGTTTTGAGTTGTTAATTTTATGCACTTTAGACTTAATTCAATTCAAAAAACAAATTTGTTTTTGTGCAGGGCTTTTTTCCTGAAATTGAGAAGGGGCCTTAGCCTTTTATCTTGGAAAATTCAAGTGCTATTTTGGCCAAATTGGGAAAAGGTAGTCTGAATTATGAGTAATAAATAAACATATTGCAGTCTATATATACATTGATTAAATAGAAAGTTGCAATTTAATAATTGCAGTACAGTGCCAAGACATTCTGAATGGATATATATTTCTGTAAGCAAATAAAAAGCCTGCTCTTGGTTTCATATGCTTCTAAATGATGTAATTTTATTGACCAATCTCATGAAATAGCATTGATTAGACTCTTTTGTCAACATTTGGGAATTTCGGCATTGTATTTTGGTTAAATTCTTTTGCCATATTTGGGGGGAAAAAATGTAATTGGGAAGATACCCAATACAGGCCTTTACTATAGAAGGAAAAAAGCCCTGTTGTATAAAATGTCATTTGATTTTAAAAATGTCACATAAGTTTTGAAAATGTCACACTGAATTTGCCTCAGAAAGAGCCATTGTCCCCTTGTTGAAATCTGTATATGAATGCAGCTTAATAAATCAAATTGATCACATTGCATAAAATTTGTTTGTGAAATCTTCTCCAGTATTGCTTGACACAAATATGTAAAACTGAAGGGATTTATTTTCTCATTTCTTGTGTATTGTCTGCCAGTTTGCTACAAACCTGCTGTATTTTCTTTCCAGAGATGATTGTTGACTCCAGTGATAATGTTGCCTTGGCTGAACAAGATGACAAGGATCAAGGTATTCCATGTTTGTTTTATCTAAATGAACACATAGAGATTGTCCAGGTAATCTTGTCATGCAGCATTGGGCAAAATGTATGATGAATTTCTATCCGACTAAATGAAACCACTTGGGAAATTGATTTTCAAACATGTCTAACCAACAGTTTTCAGATTGATATATGTAAAAGATGTTCAATTTTGTTGAAAAGATTGGTGGCACTTCAAAATTCAATTAGATAAAAATTTAAATTGCTACACTGTGGAGAGGGGGTATACTGGAATCAGCTTGTTTGTGGATTGTATTGTTCATTTTCATCCCTGAAACTCCTGGCTTGAATTGGATGAAACTTCACAGGATTGATCAATATCAAATCTAGCTGTGCGTATCCTTGGTTTGTTTATGTGGGTTGTTTATCTCAGAGTTATGTCCCTTTGTATTTTTAAGAAATATGTACATATAATGTGCATATATTTTTGTCTGTAAGGACAACTCTTGTTCAAATCTTTAAATATATTTTTTTTTCAGGGATCTCTGATGCCTTCAATAGTTACGTTGATGACAGTGGTATGGATGATGATGGATACATTCCAGGAATTAACAAGAACGGTAAGTATTATTACAGAATATGAAAATGACATCTTAATCATAACGGTCTTCACACAGAAAAATATGGCACGACATATTTGAAGAATATATATGTTCAGGGTTAAATTTTGGGGTATATGCAGAATTATTTGCAAATTTATTTTACTTCTTGGGGAAAATCGGGACATGTATAAGTACAATTATATGGTCTTCACAAAAAGAGTGGTCTAGTGTTCACTATCAACAGACAATAGTCTAGTGTTCACTATTAACAGACAATAGTCTAGTGTTCACTATTGACAGACAGTGGTCTAGTGTTCACCATCAACAGACAGTGGTCTAGTGTTCACTATCAACAGACAATAGTCTAGTGTTCACTATTGACAGACAATGGTCTAGTGTTCACCATCAACAGACAGTGGTCTAGTGTTCACCGACAACAGACAGTGGTCTAGTGTTCACTATCAACAATTGTCTAGAGTTCACCATCAACAGACAATGGTCTAGTGTTCACCATCAACAGACAATTGTCTAGTGTTCATCATCAACAGACAGTGGTCTAGTGTTCACCATCAACAGACAATCGTCTAGTGTTCACTATCAACAGACAGTGGTCTAGAGTTCACTATCAACAGACAGTGGTCTAGTGTTCACCATCAACAGACAAGTGTCTATTGTTCCTCATCAACAGACAATCGTCTAGTGTTCATCATCAACAGACAGTGGTCTAGAGTTCACCATCAACAGACAATTGTCTAGTGTTCATCATCAACAGATTATAGTCTATAGTTCACCATCAACAGACAGTGGTCTAGTGTTCATCATCAACAAACAATGGTCGAGTGTTCATCATCAACAGACAGTGGTCTAGTGTTCATCATCAACAGACAGTGGTCTAGTGTTCATCATCAACAGACAATGGTCGAGTGTTCACCATCAACAGACAATTGTCTAGTGTTCATCATCAACAGATAATAGTCTATAGTTCACCATCAACAGACAGTGGTCTAGTGTTCATCATCAACAGACAATGGTCCAGTGTTCATCATCAACAGACAGTGGTCTAGTGTTCATCATCAACAGACAGTGGTCTAGTGTTCATCATCAACAGACAGTGGTCTAGTGTTCATCATCAACAGACAATGGTCGAGTGTTCATCATCAACAGACAGTGGTCTAGTGTTCACCATCAACAGGCAAGTGTCTATTGGTCCTCATCAACAGACAATGGTCTAGTGTTCACCATCAACAGACAGTGGTCTAGTGTTCACCATCAACAAGTGTCTAGTGTTCACTATCAACAGACAATAGTCTTGTGTTCATCATCAACAGACAATGGTCTAGTGTTCACCATCAACAGACATTTAACAGACAAATATCTAGTGTTCATCATCAACAGATAATGGTCTAGTGTTCACCGACAACAGACAGTGGTCTTGTGTTCACCATCAACAGACAATGTCTAGTGTTCACCGTCAAAAGACAATTGTCTAGTGTTCACCGCCAACAGACAATGGTCTAGTGTTCACCATCAACAGACAATATACGCAAAACCCTATGTCCCTAGCTCAAAGGCCATTGTACTGCTTTGGATGTGTTCTTCAAAAAAAAATTCTGTCCTTTAAATTGATGTCTGATCAGGTTTTTGCTCAGGCTGACCTTTTTAGCACACCAGAGCAAAACATTCTCAAGGTGAGCTGTTAGGTATCAGTATCACTCTGCATCAGTCGTCATGTGTCCTCCGTCATCATCAATTGACTTCTAACAACATCTCCTCTGAAACTGCTGAGTAGAAATTGATGAAACCAGGCATGAATCATTCTCCGGGTGAACCTCCACAAAAGTTTCTAAAATAAAATTGGTCCATGCAGAACTCTGGTTGTCATGTCAATTAAAAGAATTTTACTTTAAAAACTTCAAAAATATCCTCAGGTCTTGTATATATTTCAGCTGAGGAACTTGGTGACTACTCTTTTGTCGAGGAGGAGGAGGAGGCCCCTGTCCTGGATAAAAGACAAAGATCACGTAAATTATTTTGTTATTTGAAGTTCCTGAAGTGTATCATTGTTTGTGGTGCTTTCAGTTTTTTTTTTTTTTTGTTTTTTTTTTATCAACTTGATTTTTAGCTCACATGAGTGCTTATAGGTTATTGTAATCACCATCTGTCCAATGTGAGTTGTTGTTCATAAAATTTTGCTTTGAATGGCATCTCCCCAACTGCAATGATTCCTGACAGGTGTTTTACATTTGTACCAAAACAGTTTTTTAGCTCCACTTTCAAAAAAAAAAAAAAGGAGCTGTAGTCATGACCCACTTGTCGGCTGTGGCATCAGCATTGGTTTAGGTTTTCATTCAGGTCCATTTTTAGCTTCACTATTCGAAGAATAGTGAAAGATATCCTACTCACTCTAGCATCGGTGTAACACTCAAGGTTAGGGTTTTGCGTGCAAGTTTTTCTATCTTTTTATATCTCCACAATCTCTTAACCCTTTCCCTCATACAGACTCATTTTGACGCACTCAATAGGTACCACATAAAGCCTGATCTGCAGAAAACCACAGTTAAACCTTACCAAATTTACTTACAAAATCCTCATTTCCAGACCACTGAGGAGCAGCGAACAGCATAAAACCTGATCAGGCTGATCTGGTTTTATGCTGTTCGCATAGGTCTTTTCATGGTTTCCTCTATGAGGGAAAGGGTTAAGGTATTCACTTGAAACTTTACAAATGTATTTGGGATTATAATTGTGGCTCACTGACCAAGACCCATTACTTAAGCAAGGATATTTACTGAATTATTCCCCATTGTGAACTTAGAAATTCCTGGTTAAGATTATGCGAGCAAATTCTCTCAACAACCATCAAAGGTATTCACTTGAAACTTCACAAATGTCTTTGGGGTCATAATTGTAGGCCATTGTCCAAGATCCATAACTCTAGCATGGATTTTTACTGAATTATTCCCCATTGTGAACTTAGAAATTTCTGGTTAAGATTGTGTGTACAAATTCAATCGCCACAACCACCAAAGGTATTCACTTGAAACTTTACAAATGTATTTAGGGTCATTATTGTAGCTTACTGATCAAGACCTGTTACTGTAGCATGGATTTTAACGGAATTATTCCCCCTTGTGACCATATAAAAATTCCTCCATAAATATTTCAAAGTCATGTCATTGCTTTAATACTTTGTTACTTTTTCAGCAAAATAAATGCAATGAGTAGAAAAGAGCAGACACAGTCATGTATTTTGGCAGATATATGGCCCTTGAAAGATTTAGCATGGCTTTTTTAAATACTATAAAGCACTGAGAATAGTCGAGCACACTGTCTTCCTGACAGCTCTTGTTCTATAACCAAACAAAATAACTTCAAACTTACTGTACTTGTTCACCATAAAAAAAAAAATTCAAAAGGGCAGGTAACTAAAAATAATTTTTGCACAGTTACAGCCTTTTGCCGACATAATTTTCATGGCTGGTTATATTTTTAGCTCACCAGAGCACGAAGTGCTCAGGGTGAGCTATTGGGATCACCCTTCGTCCGTTGTTCGTCGTCAACAATTTGCTTTAAAAGACATCTCCTCTGAAACCGCTGGACAGAATTTGTTAAGACTTGGCATGTATGATCCTTGGGTGGGCCTCTACAAAAATTGCTCAAGTAAAGTTGATCCATGAAGAACTCTGGTTGCCATGGCAACAAACAGAAAAAATAATTGAAAACTTTGAAAATCATCTCCTCTGAAACCGCTGGACAGAATTTGATAAAACTTGGCATATATAATCCTTGGGTGGGCCTCTACAAAAATTGCGCAAATAAAGTTGATCCATGAAGAACTCTGGTTGCCATGGCAACAAATAGAAAAAATAATTGAAAACTTTGAAAATCATCTCCTCTGAAACAAATGGTCAGAATTTATTTTCCTTTGGCACAAATAGTCACCGCCTGAATGTCTAACATAATTGCTAAAATAAAGTTGATCCCTTGAAAAATAAGGCCCCTAGGGGGTTGGCTAATTTCCTTATATACTCTATATAGAAAACATCAAAATACTTTTTAGCTCACCTGAGCACAAAGTGCTCAAGGTGAGCTTTTGTGATCGCCCGTTGTCCGTCGTCAGTGCGTCCATCCGTGCGTGCGTCCGTCGTCAACTTTTCATTCAAACGACTTCTCCTCCTTAACCACTGGATGGATTTTGACCAAACTTCACAGGAATCATCCTTATCATGACCTCTATCAAAGTTGTTCAAATTATTTTGATTGGGTGAATAAGTAGGTCACAGGAGCTAAAAATAGATTTTTAAAATGCAATCTTAGAAAATCTTCTCCTGCAAAACTGTAAGGCATAGAGCTTTAATAATTGGTATGTAGAATTGTCTTATGAACATCTACAAAAGTTGTTCAGATCATGACCCTGGGGTCAAAATTGGCCCCGCCCCAGGGGTCATTTTATTTTTCATAGGTTTATATAGTGAAAAACTTTAAAAATCTTCTATGAAACAATAAGGCCTAGAGCTAAGATATTTGGCATGTAGCATTGTCTAATGAATCTCTACAAAAGTTGTTCAAATTATGACCCTGGGGTTAGAATTGGCCCTGCCCCGGGGGTCACTTGTTTTACATAGACTTATATAGGAATAACTTTAAAAATCTTCTCCTATGAAACCATAAGGCCTAGAGCTAAGATATTTGGTATGTAGCATCATCTAATAGTTCATTACCAAGATTGTACAAATCATAGCCCTATGGTGATAAATGACCCCGCACCAGGGGTCACTTGTTTTACATAGAGTTATATAGGAAAATCTTAAAAAATCTTCTTTTATGAATCCATTATAAGGCCTAGAGCTTAGATAATTAGCTCACCTGAGCACAACGTGCTCATGGTGAGATTTTATGATTGCCTTTTGTCCGGCATCTGTCGTCTGTCCATCTGTCCGTGCGTGCGTGCGTCTTGCGTCAACTTTTTCCATTAAACAACATCTCCTCCTAATCCGCTGAAGGGATTTTGACAAAATTTCACAGGAATCATCCTTATGTTGTCCTCTAACAAAATTGTACAAATTATTATGATTGTTGAAAAAGTATGTCACAGGAGCTAAAAATAGATTTTAAAATGCAATCTTAGAAAATCTTCTCCTGCAAAACTGTAAGGCCTCTACAGCATGTAGAATTGTCTTATAAACCTTTACAAAAATTGTTCTTATCATGACCCTAGGGTCAAAATTTGCCCTGCCCCAGGGGTCACTTTATTTTACATAGGATTATATAGGGAAAACCTAGAAAAATCTTCTCATCAGAAACCACATGGCCTGGTGTTAAGATATTGAGTATGTAGTATTGTCTGTAGGATCTCTACTTAAGTTGTTCAAATCATGGCCCTTGGGTGAAAATTGGCCCTGCCCTAGGGGTCACTTGATTTTACATAGGAAAAATAGAAAAATCATCTCCTGAAATACTGCAAGGCTTAGAGTTTGGATATTTGGTATGTAGAATTGTCTTGTGAACTATTACAAAAGTTGTTAAATAATGACCTCTGGGTCAAAATTGCCCTCGCTCCAGGGCTCATTTTATTTTACAAAGGCTTATATAGGGAAAAACTAGAAAAATCTTCTTATCAGACACCACATGGCCTAGAGCTTAGATATAAGGCTTGTACCATTGTCTAGTGGATCTCTACCAAAGTTGTTCAAATCATGGCCCTTGGGTCCAAATTGGGTCCGCCCCAGGTGTCACTTGATTTTACATAGGCTTATATAGAGGAAGAAAGGAAAATCTTCTTCTCAGAAACCACAAGATCAAGAGTTAAGATATTTAGTGTGTAGCATTTTTTAGTACATCTCTATCAAGTTTTTTTTTCAAATCATGGCCCTGTGTCAAAATTGGTCCCACTTTAAGTATGTTCATATTATAAACCATTGAAAGCAATATTTCTCAGGTGAGCGATTAAGGGCCATCATGGCCCTCTTGTTTTATGAAGCCAGCTGTGAAAATTTAATTTCCTTTGGCCCAAATGGTCACCTCATGAATGTATACCAATATGGTTAAAATAAAGTTAATTCCTAAAAAAATGAGGTCCCTAGGGGGTTGGCTAATTCCCTTATATACTCTATATAGAAAACATCAAAATTCTTCTTCTGTGCAAAGGCCAATTTGGGGCCGAAATTTGGCCCCATTCCCATCCGTAAAAGTATATATTTTTCCTCAACTGTAGGTGAAAATCCCCCCCCCCCCCCCCAATAAAATAATAATAAAAAAAAATAAAATAAAAGACCGTTAAATGATCCGCATTTTTGGCTTTTCTCCGCATTTTACACACTTCTCCTTCTCAATTTGTTTTTAGCTCACCAGAGCACGAAGTGCTTGAAATGAATGAGATTACATGACTGTCGATTGTCCAGTGTGTTTTAAGTTGCATGATCACACTGTATTTTCTAAAAATGTTAGCGCATGTGAATCACAACCGCACTGCTCCATAGAGTGTATAGGGATGGAATTACTATGGTGTCGAGAGTATGTGGGACATTTAGGTAGAAAATTACTTCTAGGCTACTCATAGTTGTTTTGGCTGCTTTTTCCAGATTAAAAACTGTTACTGATTTAACCTTTTCCTTCATATAGACTCATATTGACACTCTCAAAAGGAACCACATAAAATAGTCACAGTTAAACATTCCTTGTTACAGAAAACAATTGTTTCATTTTAAAATGCAGATGTACTCTGGTGAGCGTCTATGGCCCTTGGGCCTCTTGTTTGTTAATGTCAATTCCTCAAAAATTGTCAAACATATTCACTTAAAGGTAGGAATAGTTGATTGGTTTCAAAGTTAAAAATACAAACATATCATTTACATATTTGATGATTGATCGAAATGTCTCGTCTGATGATTGAAATGTCTCGTCTGATTATTTCTGATCATCGATTATGATTTTTAGCCAATTTTGATACTTTATTTATCTCAAGAGGGTTCGAATCAACAACCTCCAGATAGGCAGTAACTACGATTAAATTCATACTGCAAGTTTCTGACATAAATGTTAATTTTTAACCAGATTATGTGTCCAGTCAACTTCCAAATCCTGTCTGATCTAGACATATATTTATCAGACATTTGTTGAAATATCCTAACCAGCTGGTTTGGGATTTGGCTTAAGCCAGTTAGTGTTAATGTCTTCAAGATTTTTCAGAATATAACTAAAGTGCTTGTTTTGACATCTGCAGGTTTCAGAACACGGAGAGCCTGGACTAAGAAGGAGGTTGCAGAAATAAATGCCTTGTTCAAGGAAAATATTACCACGCATCAGAATCCAAGCATGAGAGAGTGCCTGGAAGCAAAACAAAAAAGCGAAGAGGCCGGCGGTTCCCTGTACAGACGAAATTGGGACACCATAAAAAGAAAAGTTTATAACTTAATCCAAAAAAAAAAAATCCAATGTCAAGGTTAAAGGTCATTTTGCTGGATTTGCCTCTCAAGCCGTAACTTTATACATGAAGCAGTAATTTCAAATAACTTGGCAGTAAGGCACAAGAGTTGGGTCCCTATCTCCAAAGCCAAGTTGATACTCGGAAATGAAAGGTCATATTGGTTGTCTTGCTGTAACTCAGACATTGATTGCAGGTTTTTCAAATAACTTGGCAGTGTTTTTTGCCTCAATGAGATGAAGTGTTCAGTATTGCACACAATAGTAAGGGTCTCTAGCTCCAAGGTCAAGGTCACATTTCTAGGTACATGTGCATCCAGTTCAGTGGCTTGAGCATCCAATCTAGTTTTTGTGTCGCCTGACTCTAGTCAGTCATACATGGGTTACTTTTGTCGGCGGCTGCGTCCCCATCTGCTTGTCCGGAGCATAACTTTGTCACCACAAGTTTGAATGACTTGAGACTTGGTATGTATGTTTCTTGCTATGACCTGAAATGCAGTGCACATGAGCCATAACTCTACCTTGTGTGCTTTTTGAGTTATTCCCCTTTGACTGATTTTCTTAGAGCATTTCTTGTCTTGAGCATAGCTTTTTCACCATCAGTTTGAATGACTTGAGACTTGATATGTATGTTTCTTGCATGACCGATGCAGTGCAAGAACCATAACTCTACCTTGTGCAATTTTGGAGTTTTTCCAGTTTGATTTATTTTATTAGTGTATTTCAAGTTGGAATGAGATGAATAGTTGAGGTTGGTGGTTCTACCCGGGTACCTCTGTGTACTCGGGGTCTTCCTCCACCTGTAATTAGTTGGACGTCGCTATATGATTGAAATACTATCGCAGCGACGGTAAACCCCAATACAACAACAACAACAACAACAAATTCGTAAAAGCTCCACAAATATTATGTGTCACCTGACGTCGATAGTTTATGTGATACAAGCCTCTCGTAAAAGCTTCACAAATATTATGTGTCACCTGACGTGGATAGTTTATATGAAACAAGCCTCTCGTAAAAGCTTCACAAATATTATGTGTCACCTGACGTCGATAGTTTATGTGATACAAGCCTAACTACAACTCTGTGATTCCAGTGTGTTACCTGATGCCAGATGAAATATGAACAAAAATCTTATAAATTGTTACAGCTTCGTGAATATTATGCGTCACCTGACATTGAGTTTATGTGATACAAGCCTAACTAGAACACTGTGATTCTGATGTGTTACCTGATGCCAGATGAAATATGAACAGTTAGGCAGAGTGCAGTGCTTCTTTACTGTCAACAGATAAGTCATCGTCAGGTGACACATCCGACTTGGGGAGTTCTAGTTTTTATTTCAGTCCCAAAACTTAACTGTGATTACGGTTAACAGTGTGGGATAATGTAACGAAAAAGCGATGGAGGGAATGTGTGTTGAATATTGTTAACATTACAAACTGGATTTTATAACCAAATTTGAAGGGGACAAGTGTTTCTAAGACACCATTCGAAAAGGATTTTAAATTTGGAGATCAGCCTAACATCCAGTTGATTACATCTGTGAACATTTTAACAGAAAATCCATAAGTCAGAGCAGTGTTTTTTTTTACATTCTTTTCTGCACACCTCCCTGGACTTGCTAGGCTAGAAAATATGAGTCCATATACAGAAAGTATGCATCCTATTTTAATTTCAATAGCATTTTCTGTATATCTTATGCATCCAGTGGATGCATTGAAATATAAACATTACATCCACAGTAAAAATATTGCATCCTGGAAGCAGGATGCAGAGATAATTGTACAAAGTCCATCATACTGTAAAGAATGATATATGTCAAATTTTTCTTTTATCAACATTTAAATAGTGTGTATTGTTGTTTGAGTAAAACAAAACTGCAAGTGTGACCATCCTAATGAAAACTTGTATAAAATGTTAAGCTAAGCTTTTACATTTAAATTGCTGTGTAGAAAAAATCTCATGGTCCTCCACCAAGTTGAAATTATGCACATTTGTTTATAATTGGTCTTAAGCCCCGCATTCAGTTACCCTTTAAAGTCCATAACATGAGCGTTTGTGTCCTTGTTGTATCATAACTTACAGAGTGTAACCTGGGGACCATATCCATAACAGTTGCGAGCATTATGGTTAACTGAATGCAGGACATACATATACTTCCATAGGGAGAATCTGTTGCTGTTTTTTAGTGTGTTTGTTGAATTTCCGTACTCATGTTCCTTTTTGAAAGCACAAATTGTAGGGCAAAAAAAAAAAAAATGTTTCTTGTAATATGGTATGGGGGGAAAAAATGGGTAGCATGGTTATTTATTTCTGAAGTTAAATCTTCATAACATTAGTGTCTTTGGTCAAAGTTATGTATTTAATCATAATTAGTACAATTGCTTTAGCCAAAAGTAGTGAGTGGTGAAGAAAATTCAGAGTAGGTTGGTGCGTGGGGGTCATTCAAGTTACCAGAAACAAGTAACTTTTTTTTTTTGCCGTCATTGAATGCCTCATTTTCAAACTTTATTTGTAAGTTGTTCTGTACATCTTCTTACTTGAATGAGTTCTTTCCATTACAATAATCATGATGAAACCACGTCATGAAGGAAAGGATTCTGTGTAAATTGGTTTTGTTGCCTCGTTCAATCTTTTGAAAAAAATAAAATAAAATTCAGAATGGGCTATTTCATTACTTAATCCTCAGCCAGTTCCAGTTGTTTTGAAATTAATAAGTCCCCTACCAGTGATTACTTTGGAGGGGAGTATAGGTTTGCCCACCGTCTGTAAGTAAAAGCAGTGCAGTAACCAAGAACCATAACTCATCCTGGTTTGATTTTCTGATTATCTCCCTTTATTTTATATATCAATTTTTGTCATAACATAACCCCTGAACCAGTGTTTAGGCTAGAACATGAAAACAGTCAATTTGACCCATTGTCTTTGGAAACATGGGGCCAGTTTTGAAATAAGTTGGCCACATTCATGAAAACACAGAAAAAATGTGTACAAGGGTCACTCAAAGAGCAATCTATAGCTTATCTCCACAGTGCAGATTCTCAATATCAGGGCAGTTCATGAACTGCATAAATTCCACAAAGTTTCCATATTCTGATGAGGCATGGCATCGTTCAAAGCTGAAATTATGGGCTCCTTGTCAGACAACTGTGACTCAACAAATCTCTTTAAATTGCCAGCCTGGTCATTGGAATGAACAGACATGTGATCGTTTGAACTAACATGTCTGGAAAGAGTACTTGTATGAAAGTTGTTTGTACCAACTGTATATGCATCGCTCTTGTTCGTTTTATGACACAGTTTACAAAACATTTTTTTTTCTCTCTACATACACAATCAAGGATGCATGCAACAAGAGCCATTTCTGTAGAAAATTGCATAACTTTCGCCAGACTTAGACTTATCTTTGTTTCAGAGCGAAATCGGGCCTATCTGATTTGCATATTTTCCACAACATTTTTAACTGTAGCACTCCGTGCTTTGTACGGATCCATACAATACAAGCTGAGCTTACGAAAGCGAGTGGAGTGTGTTACGTAGATGTGTTGCAACGACGTTTAAATGACATTTAGCTAAACTCTTTTAATGTGTAAAGTTTGTGTGCCCTCTCTTCTTTTA
Source organism: Solen grandis (assembly GCA_021229015.1). Lineage (NCBI taxonomy): Eukaryota > Metazoa > Mollusca > Bivalvia > Adapedonta > Solenidae > Solen > Solen grandis. The sequence goes on along the minus strand of CM037794.1, from coordinate 4,371,043 downwards.
CAAATTCCTCAAGCTAAATACAACTATTTTCAGCGTGAACAAAGTACCTGCGTCATTTACAAAACAGAGATTTAACTCAACTGGAGTACATGTAGATCCACTTATGCAATTAAGAAAAATAGTGCTTCGCATAAGTACATAATTAACCCAAAGTAGTTAGCAGCGTTTCACACGATAATGATATATTTCGTTGCATTTTCGTAATATTACGTCGCATTTCTGTCTTCTCATAAACTCAATAGCTACGCAAAAGTTAGAAAAGTGAAAAAAGCGGTCATAATTAAGTGATGGAAGATCACGTGACCCATTGTTTTGAAGCGGTAAGCTAACACACGCAATGAAAAGTTCATGGAGCAATGGATGCAATGAAAATATTACCAAGCAATGGAAATTTTTTTTTCAGAATAGCTGTATTTAATGCCGTATACTACTTTTAAACCATCTATAACTGTTTAATTATATATACACATTAATTTTAAGACAATGACATGCGAATAAACTTAGAGTTATTAATTTGAGATTATACATATATGGAGCAATGGAAATGATTACGGAGCAATGGAAATTCTATTTTCAGAAAAACATTGTTAAATGCCATAAACTATTTTAGACCACCTGTTACTATTTAATTATATATAAACATTAAGACAAAAGCATACAAATTAACTTGGTGGGGTTATTAAATTGGAGATTATATATATATATATATTCATATAGGCTTCGGCGAAATGGAATGTCCATTGTACCTCGATAAAACACATACAGCAAAGGAAGTTTGCTAGACACAATGCGTTGAAATCTGTTATATTATTCTTGCATGGGTTAAAATAAGATAACAATGCTAATGCTCTGGTATACGCTTTTTAATATGTTCTCTCTAAATAAGGCAGACACATGTACGATGTTTACACTGCTAGTTCCACTCTCCAGGCTATGTATAAAACAATGTACAGTGTATCCAGATGAACAGGCATCATATCTCAAAATGATAATGATCAGTATAATGCTTTAAATTTAATGAATATTATTAATTTGTGTAGGCTATCTATATCATCAAGATTTATACCGCGCAGTGTAAATAACCGCGAAATGGAAATTCCATTGCACCTTAAAAATACCACACAGATGAAAGTTTATGTTCATATGCAAAGTCTTACCAACCACAAGTTATGAAGACATGTCATTTACATATTAGATACTCCGAATTAAAACTGCTCAATTCATTATAAATTTGTCATGTACCATACTATACACAGTGGATATATTTCAAGATGATACCGGTTGCATGATACCCATACCGTATTGACTGGCGCGTGTATGCCACACTTCAAATGAATTAATCAAACACGTGCATGCTGATGCAATAGAAGTATGAAGAAGGAAATTAAAGATCAAGTTTAGGCATCTGTTCAAATCACCATCATCAGCATGTAATAATTTTATATTATGAAAAAAAAAATAATGATTGATAAATTTATAATCAATAAAATTTAGAACTGTTAATTCTGTGCGTGTGTGTGTGTGTGTGTGTGGTATTGACACGTGCCATTAAGGGCCTTCACACCTTATCAACTGGGAAGGGCGGTGAAACTGGCCACATACCCCCTTTATAAACAGATAAGAATGCAACATATATTTGAATTACAATCTAGTGCTCAACACGACCAACCCGCCGACAGTCTATCAGTGCCTTCAGCGCTTTGATTATCTCACCTGAGCACAATGTGCTTATGGTGAGCTATTGTGATCACCTTTTGTCCGGCATCGGTACATGTGTCTGTGCGTCCGGCATCAATTATTTTCTTTAAACCACATTTGCTCCTCAACCACTATTTTAATGAAACTTTACAGAATGTTCCTTGTGTGAAGCTCTACCAAAGTTGTTCAAATTGTTCCAGTCCATTGCATATCTGGGTCACAGGAGCAAAAAGTAGATTTTTAAAGTGAAATCTTTAGAATCTTCTTCTCTGAAACTGCAGGGCTTAGAGCTAAGATATTTAGTGTGTGGCATTGTCTAATGACCTCTATCAAGGTTGTTCAAATCATGACCCTGGGGTCAAAATTGGCCCCACCCCAGGGGTCACTTGATTTTACATAGACTTACATAGGAAAAACTAGAAAAATCTTCTTGTCAGAAACCACAAGGCCTGGAGCTAAGACATTTAGTGTGTAACATTTCCTAGTGAACCTTTATGAAGTTCCCTGGTCAAAATTGCCCCCCAGGGGTCCTTATTTTCATAGTTAAAGGAAAAACTAGAAAAATCTTCTTGTTAGAAACCACAAGTCCTGGAGTTTAGATATTTGGTTTGTAACATGGCCTAGTAGACTTCTACCCTGTTTGTTCAAATCATGGCCCTGGGGTTAAAATTGGCATCTCCGGAGTGGTCACTTGATTTTACATAGACTTGTATAGGAAAACCCTCAAAAGATCTTCTCAGTAACCACTAGACCTGGAGCTAAGATATTTACTAGTGGACCTCAACTAGGTCAGTTCAAATCATGGCCCTGGTGTCAAAATTGATACAAAATTTGGTTGGCAGGTACAGTTTTTTGTGTGGAATTTAGATGATCTTGCTGTAATTCTGCATGGATTAAGTATTCAGTATGACTCCTAATACTATAACATGCAGTGAAGGCAATGTTTCTCAGGTGAGCGATTCAGTGCCATCTTGGCCCTCTTGGTTTTTCTTCTACGGCTCTGATGACTTCTTATTCTTGTCACCTGCAGTGAAGAATGAACAGATTGTTGCTTGTTTTTAGCAGACATCTTTTTGTGAAGAAACCAAGTGTGTTTCAAGTCTTTTGGGGTGTTGCTGATAATCATAATCATAGTCATAGTTGATCATAAAGCGTCAGTCTGGTGCGCGCCAATTAGCTGATGTCGTTCATGCATAACTTAAGCCAGTTCAAGAGATTTGATTACTCACTGTTGCTAGGTGATAGATGCATGTACTCACCACAGCTATTTTTAGCTCATCTGAGCACATCATGCTATTAGGATCACCCTGAGTCCGTCGTCGTGCATCATCAACAATTTGCTTTAAACATTATCTCCTCTGAAATTGCTGGACAGAATTTGATTTAACTTGGCAGGGATGATCCTTGGGTGAACCTTCACAACAGTTGCTAAAATAAACCTGATTCATGTAGAAATCTGGTTGCATTGGCAATAGAAAGAAATTAATTATGAAAATTTTAAAAATTATCTTCTGCAAAACTACTGGCCAGATTTCAAAATGTTTTAGAATAAATGTTGCTTGGGTAACCCTATACTCAGGTGAGTGATTTAGGGCCTCTATGGCCCTCTTGTTTAGTACAATTTGGGTTTTCCTGCATTGTGTTGGTGAGAGATTGAGAAGCAAGATTTTTTTTTTTTTTTGAGTTTGTATTAACTGATTTTTTACCTGTGCCAAATTGACTGATTCAGTTAAGAAATGCACGCTGATTGTGAGAATTCTGCGCCAGCCCAACAAAGGCTCGTCCTAGCCTAAACTTTCCTGAACTATTCTGGGTATTGATTTGAAACTTAAGATATAAATAGATAGTGAGTAGCAGACGTGTAATGATCATGAAACAGAACTCTGTCAGGTTCTCCATCTCTATATGGAGTAAAGGAAATATATTTGACACACTCCACTTATGAATGGCTTTCAGTTGACATAAATAATTTAACATCTGACCTGCTCAGACGGGGACATAGTGATTTTTAAACACATCTTGTTCTATCTTGTTTCAGCAGGTTACACATGTGTTCCAAGGAACACTCTTATAACCTGTGTTATCTGTAAGCAGCAGATACCAGCCATAGATTTGCTGGTTCAAACTACTTTGCTTAATATGATGCCAATACATACATATCCTTATCCAGAAAAACTGTTTGTCAGAGGTTGTTGAACAAAGGTAACTATTGAAAACAAGGTACATTTGCTTTTTTTTTTTTGAGCTTTGTACAGCTTCTCATTGGTCCCGTCCACAAACACAAAAATGTAGGAAATCGAACAAAATATACTTTTCAGGGTGAATAAGCTTTCAGATTCCCTTTTGATCACAAGTTTTTAGCTCACCAGTACACTAGATGCTCAAAATGAGCTATTGGGATCACCCTGTGTCCATTGTCCTGTGTTGACCATCAAGCGTTGTCAACAATTTGTTTTAAATGATATCTCCTCAGAAACTGCTGAGTAGAAATTGATGATCATCCTTGCTTGAACCTCCACAAAAATTGCTAAAATAAACTTGATGTATGCAAAACTCTGGTTTCCATGGGAACCAACAGAATTTTGCTTTAAAAACTTCAAAAATCTTCTCCCCTGAAACTAATGAAATGAAAATGATCCCTTGAAAAAAAAGGCCCGTAGGGGTTTGGCTAATTTCCTTATATACTCTGTATAGGAAATTCAAAATTCTTCTCCTATGAAGTCAATGGTCAGAATTTAATTTTACCCCCGCAAAGAAGATTGAGAGGGGATATATAGGAGTCAGTCTGTTGGTTTGTCGGTCTGTTGGTTTGTCTGTCTGTCCGTCCATCCCAAAAACTTGTGAAGGAAACTTACTATCATAACCAATATACTATGTATACAGGTTCTTATCTATGCTCCGTCTGGATTCTGGCTTCTCCTGTATCAAAGCATTTTGCTGGGGTTTTAATCACGTTCAGTGATAGCTCTAGTTTCATTTAGCGCATATAGTCACCTTATGACTGTCTACCATAATTGCTAAAATAAAGTTGATCCCATTAAAATTTAGGCCCCTAAGGGGCCAGCTAGTTTTCTTGTGTACTCTGTATAAAAATATTTCTGTGAAATCAATGACACAAATGGTCATCTCATGACTGTCTACAATAATTGCAAAAATAAATGGTGATCCCATGAAAAATGAGGCCTCTAAAGTGTTTGTTTTATTACCTTATATATATAATAGAAAATTTAGAAATTTCTTCTTCTGGAACTAATGTTCAAAATAAAATTTTGTTTGCACCAGTGATTACCTCAAGGTTTCATACCATAATCAAGTAAGCATTTTGATCCCTTGAAATTTTAGGCCTACTAACTTAAGAATTCTTAGTATCTGAAACTTGAATCTGGTTGCAGCTGGAAGAAACAAGGTAAAATCAAGTGACTTGAATTGTTTTAAATAAGATGATGTACTCTGGTGAACCTTCTTGTTAAAGTTTCCTGCCCTGCTGTATTGGGTAAATTATGTTATATTTTATACATGATCAAAAACACCCAAATAAAAAAGTAGTTTGTCAATACCAATAGATGACATGATAATATTCCAGGTGCCTTGGTAGCCTGTGATTATGGAGTGATGAAGCAGTCTGACACAAGAGGGGGGCAGCCTGACACTCACGGAGGGCAGCCTGACACTCAAGGAGGACAGCCTGACACTGCAGGAGGGCAAGCTGACACTAGAGGAGGGCAGGCTGACACTCAAGGAGGGCATTCTGACACTGCAGGAGGGCATGTGATTATGGAGTGATGAAGCAGTCTGACACAAGAGGGGGGCAGCCTGACACTAGGAGGGCAGCCTGACACTCAAGGAGGGCAGCCTGACACTGCAGGAGGGCATTCTGACACTGGAGGAAGGCAGCCTGACACTGGAGGAAGGCAGCCTGACATGGAGGAGGGCAGCCTGACACTCATGGAGGGCAGCTTGACACTGGAGGAGGGCAGTCAGATACTGCAAGAGGACAGTCTGACACTGGAGGAGGGCAGCCTGGTACTGTAGGAGGGCAGCCTTACACTGTTGGAGGACAGTTAAGCACTGTAGGAGGGCAGCCTTACACTGCAGGATGGCAGTTGAGCACTGCAGGAGGGCTGTTAACACTGGAGGAGGGCAGCCTGGTACTGTAGGAGGGCAGCCTTACACTGTTGGAGGACAGTTAAGCACTGTAGGAGGGCAGCCTTACACTGCAGGAGGGCAGTTGAGCTCTGCAGGAGGGCTGTTGGTCAGGCAGGAGGGCAGCCTTACACTGCAGGAGGGCAGTTGAGCACTGTAGGAGGGCAGCCTGACACTGCAGGAGGGCAGTTGAACACTGAAGGAGGGCAGCCTTACACTGGAGGAGGGCAGTTGATCGCTGCAGGAGGGCAGTTGAACACTGTAGGAGGGCAGTTGACCATTGTAGGAGGGCAGCCTTACACTGCAGGAGGGCAGTTGAGCACTGAAAGAGTGCAGTTGATCACTGTAGGAGGGCAGCCTTACACTGTAGGAGGGCAGTTGAGCACTGTAGGAGGGCAGTTGATCACTGGAGGAGGGCAGTTGAACACTGGAGGAGGGCAGTTCCAGTCCCCACCTGGGTCATCCTGTGATGCTGCACCTGACAGGTAAAAAAAAAAGAACACCACTGTCCACAATTCATCATAAAAACCAATCAGTAGCATTCAAATCTTTGTGACCAACTGTTTAATTGTTGTTGTTTTTTGTTCAGAAAGTAATGCTATGATCTGAAGTGTGGGAATGCATTCAAACAGTTTTGCAAATAAACTATTCTTTTGTGTAAACCAGGTCAACAATTGATCCAATGATATCCTAGTGTAGCTATTGGATAATTTGATGACTTCATTTGAATATTCTTGTTAACAGTGGAAAATTCAGTTCTGTAGTTTAACAGTGTAAAAGCAGGGGTAGCTCTTTCAATTGTTACTTTCTCCAGAAAATGTATCCAAAGCTTCCTGATATTATACAGTTGTCAATTTTTTCTGGATTACATCGTCTTGTATTGAAAACTTTTAAAAATAACTTGATGATGTAAGGGTGATAATGTGCATACCCAGTGCCATAGCTCTGAGGTCAAGGTCGGGCACCGGGTTGAAATTTTAAAATTGGGTATAATAGGCCTTGTCCAGGAAGTGACTTCCTTGACTTGAAGGTGTTGAAAAATCTTGAGGCACAATGGTTCAACATGATACAGTGTGTAGTCCCATGGCACATATTTTCTTCTTCATATGTCATGGTCAAACTTTGAGATGGAAGATTGGGTTTAAAATTTGTTTTCTTTGTTTTATACCCCTGCAAACAAATGTTTGCAATCATTCTGTCGGTTGGTCTGTCCGTCTGTCCCCTAAAAGGATTTCTGCAATGACTGTTGTTATAATTGATACAGGTTTCCCGTTTGTGAAGATAAAGCTTTGATGTGCATTTTGGGTTGGATTGGTCAAGATCTAAACATAGATTTGTTATTACTTACTGTCTGTAAAATGGTCATGGTCAGGAATGAAATATTCTCAAAGTTGGTTTGTGAATACTTTTTGAAAAAATTTTTTTTGGGAACAGGTCAAGGTCATAAAAATTTTTTTAAAATTAATTATATCTTGACTATATTTGGGACATGTTAACTTTGTGTGAATATAAAGATTTGATGTGCATTTGGAGTGAGATGGGTCATGTTGAAGGTCATTGTTACCAAAAACAGACCTTTGTTACCACTTAACGTCTTCCCGAAAATGGATTTTTCTAAGAATGAAATATCAAGCTTACACAAAGCTTGTGTGAAGATAAAGCTTTCTAGAGCTGCTAGGTAAAGGTTACAGATACAAAAAACTTAGATATTTAACTATGTTTTGGGTATATTTGGTCTTTTATGTGAAAGGTCAATCATTTTAAGTTTCATGTTTAACTGGTCTTTCATGAGAGTTGTTCAGAGAATTTCTTGATTTACTGAACTCAGTTGTTATTGTTTTCAATTTAGAACATACTTCCATACTGTGACAAAGCAGTATCTAGGTCATCTCTGTGACATCTCTATTTTCATCTGTAAACAAATTAGAAAAAAATCTTGATTCAAATATCCCTCACCCTGTTGACAAGGGTTGTGTACTTTGGTGAAATTTTCATATATGATGGTGTTCATATTGAAAATCTGTTCTTTTAAACTTGCTAAAATAGCTTACCTGCAGCTTTCACTCTTATACTAGGGACTTAAATCAGTAGAATGACTCTCCTGGGGATGGCCATCACTCTAGGATGTGAGTGATGTTAACGATGAATTTAAGATGTGTGACAGGGTCTGCTGGCCCCTGTTTTGGTCCCTCAATCTCTGTGGCACATATATAAATAGGTCATGTCCTGCTGTAATGTTAATTGTGTGGTTATAGTCATTGCTCCAATGATTTTCCATGATGACACTGTTCTTAACAAAAAAGTTTCTGTTAATGTCAGAGTATTGAGACAATTTCCCAAAGCTGGGAATATTTTAACAAGCCGATTCTAAATGAGATGTAGTTAGAGTACATATTTACCTCCATCTTGCAGTGAGGCCTCAAGGACGGAGCAGACGAGTTCCAGTACAAGTGTTGATGATGGTAGCAAGATGCAAACAATGGGAGAAAACACAAAGCTGGCAGAAAGACTTGGAACACAAAAACTCGTTAAGGTACAGAAATAAATATGACCCATAAAGAACCTCTGTTTATGGCAACCAAAATAATTACAGATTTAATTATAGATTTAATTATAGATTTATACATAGTGAACAGGGCTATGCCCTGTATAATTATCAGCTTGTCATGACCTTTTCTACCTTTTCATTACATGATGCCTCTGGAGGGAGAGGTTGTGGGTTAGAATCCCGGCCGAGACATATCAGGGTTGTAAAAAATGGTTCAGCTCCCTTGATTGGGGCTCACTTTGTAAGGGTAGTTCCAGGACTGGTTGGCCTGGTATCAGGATAATGTGACTGGGTGTGGTATCATGCCATATATCTTCAGAATGATACTGTGTGGCAGCACTATATCTGTCTCAAGTAGACAGTCTCCAAATAACTGAAATACCGTTTGCTAAATATTAAACTGAATAAACAAACATGATGTTGATGATGCCTGCACAGGTCAGAATTTAATATCATATGACACAAATGTTTTGTGTATCTTGAAAATGCTAATGGGATCTTTAAGTTTTCTTGTACAATCTGAATAGAAAATTGAAGAATGCTTTTTGTTGTGGTCAGAATCTGTTGTTGTTTTTTTCACAAATGTTTCATGGCCCTCAAAATTGCCAGAACAAAGTTTTTCTTTCTCTGAAATACATGGTCAGAAATTGGTATTACATGGTTCTTTCATGATAATTTAATTTTACACAAATGATCATCTCAAAGTTCATAAAAGAGATTGCTGTAACAGGGATTTTTTTTGCTTTAAAGTTAAGGTTTCCAGGTGATAGGGCTTGTCAAATATGATACTCAAAGTCAGGTGTTCAAATTTTGAATGTGGCTACTGTTTTGGTCAGCAAAGAAAATACCCAATCAAGCCAAATTGTTTTATATAGGCTGATGGTACTCAGGTGAATGATCAAGGGCCACCTTTGCCCTCTTGTTTATGAACTATGTTTGGACTTCTTCTATATCACTTGCATTTTGTCAGTCTGTTAATGCTTAACCTCATATAGACATGTTTCAACAAGCTAACACAGCAGACCCAGATCAGACTGCTTCTTGTAGGAACTATTGGGCCAGTCAACACAGCTGTTTGCTCTGCTTCTTGTAGGAACTATTGGGCCAGTCAACACTGTTTGCTCATACAAATTTGTAGCTCAGATTCAGGGCAAAATCTGCTTCTTGTAGGAACTATTGGGCCAGTCAACACTGTTTGTTCATTCAATTTTGTAGCTCAGATTCAGGGCAGTCTGCATGCCAAAAATTCCAATGTTTTGTATATTATTTTAAGCTTATTAAATTAATATTCATAAATTTGTTCTGAAAATTATTGAGGTAAAGAATAAACTAAGCCTTAAACTAGTTGTAGATAATAAAGCTTTTTCTTTTTGATGATGGTGAAGGTAATAACAATCTGTGGTGAAACATTACATTTGGGGAAGAATGCATGTAATTGAAGACATTTTTACATAGGATGGAGCCTACAGTGTAAGAATGACTCTTGATCAAAGAGAAATAAAACTATAGATTATTATATATAATGGTACTGATATATCATATATATTTATTGCAGTATCCAAATGGACTTTGTGTTTTCTGTAAAAAGAAAATTCCATGTGGAAGATTAAAAATACATATAATACAGAGGCACAGATATTTACCTGAAGTGATAGAAATATTGAAATGTTCAGTACCTGATCAACAACAATACTTCAAAAAGAAAAGGAGGGAAGGAATTTATGAATATAAATTGAAGATAAAATCTGATACTGAGTCGGCAATGAGAGAGCGTCAACCAAAAGAATCATATACTGAGTTGGAAATGAAAGACTGTCAACAGAAAGACAACTGCATACATGAATGTAAAGAGTGTTATTCTGAACTCGGGAAACACAAGTGTGTATCAAATGAAGGACAAAAGACTCAGGGTAATCCAGTTAGGAGAGATGTGAGTGATTCAAGGGGGGAACTAGAACAAAAATTAACAGAAGTTTTGAATAGATTTAGAGATAGGGAGATCAGTAACTTGTGCAGCACTGACTCTACAATTAAACTTCTTGGGTTACATTATTTCACTCATGGTGAACCAAGAGACGGAAAAAAGGATTCCAGTTGGATTGTGATGAGAGAAATGGGAATCTTAGCCAGGCTGTTCTTAAAATTTAAAGATATTGTTTCAGAAAATGTCAGTGTTGAATCTTTGTTCACTAAGAAATACTTGAAAGAAGTAATAGAGGCTACTGACAATCTTTCATGTATGAGTGCTGACAACAAGGCATTAGGAATGAATGAAAATCATGGCCTCAGGTATCTGATAGAACATGTTGTATTGCTTTCTGTCAAAAGATTATGTAGTCACTACCTTGAGACAAAGCAAGAGGACAGGTACAAAGAGCTTGTATCATTTAGAAATGAATACAAAAATAAAATTTCAGAGAAACAAGAAAAGGCAAAAGTGCCAAGTTGTGAAAGTTCTCAAGAAAAAACGGCACTGCCCAGGATGTCATTTCAAGGAGAGAAAGTGAGACAGTTAAGAAATTTTATCTCAGAGGAATTAAAGAAAACTGTAGCACATTTCACGCTGAACAAGTACACATGGCTCAGGTCATTGTTGATTGGCAGGCTGACCTTGTTCAATTTCAGAAGAGGGATAGACCCGTCCAATATGATGTGCTCGGAATTTCAAGATACAATCAGTAACAAAGTGTTGTCTGAGGGTATGGTTGAACTTGTGGTGGATTCAGCTGAGGAGTTTCTGGATGGCCAGTTTATATTGGTATATATGAGAGGAAAAGAAAAGGACAAGTATTTTCCTCTTATGGTTCCAAATGACACCCTTTCTGGTCTGCATCTTCTGATGGAACACAGGCAAGAGTTTGGAATCCCCAAAACAAATCCATACATGTTTGCCGTAAATACATTGTCTAGTCATATGGGTAAGAGGTGGATTATTGTAAGTGATATATGTAAACAAGCTGGAGTTGATGGTCTTGTGACAAGGAAGGAAGAGTGGTACTTGGTATCACCATTGTATGTAAGTCTAGACATGGGTCCAGTGAAACAGAAGACATTCCTGAAGCGTATGGGTCTTGCAGATGAAATCATCTCAGACTGGCAGGATGACCAACTTGTAGCGGACATGGGGGACATGTTTCCTGTGCCAAAGACAGGTAAGCTAAACATCCATATTCTTTCCCTTGTAGCATTGTTTATACCAGTCTTGATGAAGAAGGAAGGAATGTTTCTTCATTCTATTATAAGATTTAAGTTTATTTTACTCATAACCAACCGTGAAGTTCATTAAAAGTATACTTTGAAATAATGAGATATCCAATATACATTACTTAAACTGATAGAGGGGAAATACCTGCTATAAGACTCATTGTGTTTTCTTGTTAGCTCACCTGAGCACAACGTGCTCATGGTGAGCTATTGTGATCGCCTTTTGTCCGTCGTCCGTCGTCCGTCGTCCGTGCGTGCGTGCGTGCGTGCGTCCGTCCGTCGTCAACAATTTGCTTTAAACAACATCTCCTCATGAACCGCTGAAGGGATTTTGACCAAACTTCACAGGAATCATCCTTATGATGCCCTCTATCAAAGTTGTACAAATTATTCAGATTGGTTAAAAAAGTAGGTCACAGGAGCTAAAAATAGATTTTAAAATTGCAAACTTTGAAAATCTTCTTCTGCAAAACTGCAAGGCCTAGAGCTTAGATATTTGGTATGTAGCATCATCTTATGGGCCATTACCAAGATTGTACAAATCATAGCCCTACGGTGATAAATGACCCCGCACCAGGTTTTTTAAATAATGAAACTTTAAAATCTTCTTCTAAATCAAGGCCTAGAGCTTAGATATTTGGTATGTAGCATCATCTAATGGTTCATTACCAAGATTGTTCAAATCATAGCCCTACGGTGATAAAATCTTCTTCTATGAATCCATTAGGCCTAGAGCTTAGATATTTGGTATGTAGCATCATCTAATGGTTCATTACCAAGATTGTTCAAATCATAGCCCTACGGTGATAAATGACCCCGCACCAGGGGTCACTTGTTTTACATAGAGTTATATAGGAAAATCTTTAAAAATCTTCTTCTATGAATCCATTAGGCCTAGAGCTTAGATATTTGGTATGTAGCATCATCTTACGGTTCATTACCAAGATTGTACAAATCATAGCCCTATGGTGATAAATGACCCCGCACCAGGGGTCACTTGTTTTACATAGAGTTATATAGGAAAATCTTTAAAAATCTTCTTCTATGAATCCATAAGGCCTAGAGCTTAGATATTTGGTATGAGCATCATCTTAGGTATTACCAAGATTTACAAATCATGACCCTATGGTGATAAATGCCCCCGCACCAGGGGTCACTTGTTTAACATAGAGTTATATAGGAAAATCTTTAAAAATCTTCTTCTATGAATCCATTAGGCCTAGAGCTTAGATATTTGGTATGTAGCATCATCTAATGGTTCATTATCAAGATTTTCAAAATGGTGGCCCTTTGGAGATAAATGACCCCGCACTAAGTCTTCTCCTCTGAAACCATAAGGCCCAGTGCTTATATATTTGGTGTGTAGTATTGTCAGGGCTAAAATGTTTAAGATTGAGTTATATCAGAATTCTTGTCTGTTTAAAAACCTTGTAATCAGTTGTAGCAATGGTACTCAGGTGAGTGATCCAGGGCCATCATGGCCCTCTTGTTTTTTATTGAATATTCTCATGCCTCTGCAGTGAAATGGCGATGGACATGTAAAGTTACACATGTCCGTGTGTGTGTGTGTTCATATTTTACTGAAACTCACTACATGTAAGAGCTTACCCATGTTCAACAGACTACCTTTTGAAAAGTCACAACATGCACTTTTGTGACTTTTTTTTTTCCATTTTGACTTAAGAAAACGAGACATTTTGCACTAAAGTCCATAGGTTCGAAATGCGATGTTACACTTTACTCCGAATCATTTAGTGGCGCATGGGCAAGAACCTGCAGAGCTATCCAAAATGGTGAATGGTGACTCACATTGATTTATCTTTGAAGTTTTGTAAGTATCCATGGCTGTTTTTATTAGCTCACCTGGGCACATCCACTCAGGATGAGCTGTTAGGATGAATGACTGTATGGTATCCCTCATCTGTTGTTATTCATTTCCTAAGCAATCATCTTCAAACTTCATAGCAATGGTTATAGCCAAAACCTCTTGGCCAAGTTTTAATATTTATTGTAAATAAAAGCCAGATTTCACTTTGTTTACACTTTAGCATCTGTATTTCTTAAGCAATCTGCTTTTAAACTTAATGGATATATTGATGTTCACAACCTCTCAACCAAATTTGATTAGGGTCAGTTAGGTAAGTCCTTATGACCCATTAATTATAAAAATATGTCTGATTTCTCTTTGTTTAAATTCTTGCATCTTCATTTCTTAAGCAGTTTTCTTCATACTTTATGAAAATGTATATGGCCATAATTTATAGGTCAAGTTTGATTATGGCAGATATAGGCCTTGAATTATAAAAATATTCCAGATTTACTTTGCTTAAATTCTAGTATCTGCAATCTTCATTAAAGCTTTAAAGTTGAACTACAGGTACTGTCTGGTAAGTGGCATTAAACTTTGACCTTGAATGACCTTGACCATGACCATGACCTGTAAGCTATAACCTTCAAATTTGGAACTCAGTTACTATTTTGTTTGTGGAATAGAATGATCACAGATTATGTATTTAATACATCAGTATGCTATAAAAAAGTAAATTGTGCAGGCAATGAAGGTAATGTTTTTCAGGTGAGCGTCTTAATGGCCATCATGGCCATCTTGTTTTTATTTCAATGTAAACGAATATAAATCAGGTTGACTTTCTGCTATGGTCAAGGTCTCTTAAAACTTTCAATTTATAGTTAAAGTTTAATTAAGCTTGCATTTTCTCAAACATGTTGCCACAGCTGCATATAAAGTGTGCTTTAGGGTATGTCAGCATATTTAACTAAAAACACATTGATTATAAAATACAAGAGTTAAAAAATGTACTTAGAAAAAGTCTGCCCAACATTGCTGAGATTTATACAACATGGGAAAAGTTTAAAGACAAAAAGTATACAAGAAATTTTTTTGGAATGAGTATTGCAAAAACAACAAAAAGAACAAAAAAAAACAAAAGAGGGTAAATGAGCTTTAGGTTTCAAAATTATATCGAGATCTACTTTGATTTAAAAAAGTGTGTATTTGTCCATATTTATGTAAGCATTTTACTAGTACACTATCTATACCTGGTCACCTGTTATCTAGGTGATCCAAAAACAGGCATAGTCTGAGCTTTAAATAGGTAAAACTTGCACCACAACTATAATCACAACATCATGAATAATGTTCGTAAATTGCATTTGTGCTACATGACTTGAGGGAATTACTGTTCCATGATTAAATATGAACAAAGGCACAGACTCAGTCTTTTTTTTCAAAATTTATGATTTACCCTGCTGAGTACATAATTATTTCAAGAATGGCTCCACCCTTCTTATTAATGATCACGTTTCAGAAATGACATAATTTCCATGAAAGTTATGCCACTACTACCTGAAATAAAGTAATTAATATATCCGACGATAATAAATGTGTATTATATCATGGCTAGGGGCAAACAAGACACTTTTATGTGGAGTTTGGTTAGAGCTTGATTTGGAACGTGTCTCTACCCGCTGGAAAATATATATTGAATTTTGTGTTGGTGATATTTAAAAAAGTGCAATTTCTAGTTCATCTCTTAATACCTGCTACATGCTGCGGGCGGGGACTAGGATTGGGAGGTTGTGGGTTTGATCCCTGGCCGCAACATGACAAAATCATAAAAAATAGTATTGGTATAGCTCCTTTGCAAAGGGCTCAGCATATGAAGGTAGTTACAGGACTGGTTGGCCAGGTGTCAGAACAGTATGCAACTGTTTTTGTTTTAACCTCAGTTGGTATGGTCTAGGCTTGAATCAAGGGGGCACAAATACTTGACTTATTTACATTCTTTTTCACCTTTGACATCTCTTAAGCTTTAGGAAATGCCAGGAACACACAATTACACTAACTGTCCTGAAGTTACTGCAGTACCGATAGATACTGATAAAAAAAATAAATCATTCAATTATGTTTGAACAATTGAAAATCCCATCAACAAACACTCCAAATGTTCTTTCAGATTCTGATCTTGATGAAGACCTTAAAGGTGACAGTCAAGAAGTGGAAAGTGACAGTCAAGTAGTTGAAGGTGACAGTGATAAAACACACCAACCTCCAAGTAAGATGGATACGGATAGTGATGGCAAGTTGAAACCTTGTACCTTTCTTTTGTAAATCTGCAAAGCCTCAGTCCCTTAGGAACGAGGGCTTGTGGTATAAGGATTCTTGATGTCATTTCCAGATCAGTTATCATTTTTAGTTTGTCAGATCTCAAAAGTAATGAAATTTGTCACCATCCGTCATCCCTCTGTTGGCATTTTTTTCGTAAACAGCCTAGCCCTTTAAACCACTGAATTGGTTTCAGTCCAGTTTGGCATAAAAGATCTTTTGGTGTAGCTCTTTTAAAATTGTTTTTGAAGTGTATTCCATGCAGAATCTGTTTGCCACAGCGATGGGAAAAAAAAAGAGAAAATTTGTAAAATATCTGAAAACAAACTTCTTGTTAGAATCCATAAAGCCTAGTGTACCAAATTTAGTATGTAGCTTTATATAAAGAACCTTCACCAAGATCGTTCAAATTATAGCCCAAGGGTTGAAACTGACTGAGCCCCAGGGTTCACTAGTTTTATACAGACTCTTATCGTGAATATTTAAGATAACTCTGTAAGATCTTGGTGCATCCTCCAAATTTGATACATAGCTTCATCTAGTAAATCTCTATCAAGATTGTATAAATCATTGTTCTGGGGTCAAAAATGACCCAACCTTTGGGGTCACTAGTTACATCCCCACAAAAATATTTGGTAGGGTATATCGGAGTGAGCTTGTTGGTTGGTTAGTTGCTCTGTGGCTTTATTCAGTTAATAACTCATGGAATGAATGATAGATTTAAATAATTTTTGTAACACATCTTTATAAGTCCCCTACCGGTTCACCAGAGAAGACTATAGGTTTGCCCTCTGTCTGTCTGTCTTGTCTGTCTGTCCGTCCCTCAAAAACTGGATCCTGCGATAATTCAAAAGTACTTGGATTTTTTTTTTATGAAACTTGAAATATTGGTAGATGGTAATATGGTGATTATGTGCATCATTTTATTTTTTTCCTGTGTTGAGAAATGTGGTTGCTATGGCAACATATAGACTTGAAGTATTGCAAAGTTGTGATATACTTTTGAAGACCTATAGATATCCATTTTTAACTTGCTACATGTTTTAACCAATAACTCTTTTTTATTTGTGTCTTAATTTTCACAGTATGTTCCATAACTCTTTATATTGACAAAGTTGTGCCACTTTTTACTTCGAAAATATAGCAAATTGTTTATCCTCCTGTTGCTTGGCAATAGTTTTACTTGTTATCTTAATAAAAAGAAAGTCTGGCTAGACTTTGGGAAAAATTTGTAAATTTTGACACAGTTTTGGCCCGTTAGAATTTGCCAAAAATATATTGTTTAATTCAATTTGAAATTTGCCAAAATTACATTGTCCAATTGATAACTCCTCACAGGCTCAAGTGATTATTGGTCTTCATGTTTATCTTAAATCAGAAATAAAAAAAAAAATACTCTCCCTTGTTTATGTTGGTGAAGTCTTTGTTTCCTAGCAAATAAACATATTTCACAGGAAATCGCTGATTTTGTAAGTGAACCTTTTGCGAATTAGGTTAATATAGAATATGGTATTCCAGAAGCAGGTGTTTGTGATACCATTCAAAATATTTCGCAACATATCATCTTGACCAGTTCATGGTCGCAATTTTGTAAGTTCAGCTTATTAAGTTAGTGCATGCATGATGACATAATAGTTATAATGATAGATAACACTTGACTTATTCGTTATGAATTATGATCCATTTGAACTTAAAAAAATTTGGTAAAATTTTGCATGCAATTAACTATGATGCATCAGCAACAAGCTATGCTTATTGATTAAATCTGCAGGGGTATTAAACAAATAAGATAATTCTTGACCAAATTTGATACAAATCATGGCCCTTGATTTTGACCAAACTTTAAAGTAATAAGTGTCAGAATTATGACAGACAGCTTTTAAGTGGTACAGATGCAGTGCCAGGACCAAATGGATAGATGCACTGACCATTGTGAGGCAGCTGAAATAATGTTTTTAACACAAAACAATATAGCAAACAAACTGTTGAAAGTGATTGATTTAAAAATCCCTATACGGTTCAGGTCATAAATTGTGGTGTGATCATGTACTTTGTACTGCTGCAGAACTATGCAATAATTAGTCCCATACTGGTGTTTACACCGGAGGGGACTATAGGTTTGCCTTCCATCTGTCTGTCTCTCTGTCCGTCCGGATGTCCGGAAATATGGATCCCCTGATAACTTTAAAACTGTTTAAGACAATATTATGAAACTTGGTAAATGAATAGATGGCAGTATGGAGCTCCTGCACTTAAACTTTTTTTTTTTTTTTTCTCGGACCAATATTCTGGTTGCTATGGTAATGGAAAAATTATGCATCTCACCGATAGGGGACTCTTGTTTGCATGCAACACCATACTTGTATTTATTTTGATAGTCATTCTTTTGTGTACCACTGTATTATAATTGGTAATCCTCTAGAGTTTAATATTTCAAGTAGCAGCTGATTGATAATAATGATATTTCTCTTCAGTAATATTTTGGATAACTTTGATTTCAAAGAAATGAACAGATAACTACATCATCTAGAAGGAAGTTTGACAGTAGTTATCATACAGTGATATTATTGTTCATTACAGCCATGCATGTGCAAAGGCTACAGCTTCAGGCCCAGCAGCAGAGTTGTACTGCCCCACCCCCCGGGGCTCCGCAACCACCCCAGGCTGTACCTGCTCATTCACAGCCCATGCAAATGTCATCGCAGCCACAGTATCAGGGTATGATGTCTTACACATCACAGACGGCCCTGAAGAAACTGAAGGAGGAAAAAGAATTGTTACAGAAACGGTTAGAAGAAATAATGAAACAGGTACCTTTACTCTTGGTCAGAAAGAGATGCCTTCAGAATTGACAAATTTTTAGCTTACCAGAGCACAACATGCTCAAGGTGAGCTATTAGGATCACCCTGCATTCGTCATTGTGCATTGTCAACAATTTGCTTGACATCTTCTCTGAAACCGCTGAGTAGAAATTGATGAAACTTAGCATGGATCATCCTTATGTGAACCTCCCTAAAAATTGTTAAAATAAACTAGATCCATGCAGAACTCTTATTGCTATGGCAGCCAACAGAACTTTACTTTAAAAACGTATTAAATATTCTCCTCTAGAACTAATGGTCAGAACATAATTTCCTTTGGCACAAATGATCACCTCCTAGTGCTCTACCATAATTGCTTAAATGAAGTTGATCCCTTGAAAAATGAGGCCCCAAGGGGTTCAGCTAGTTTTGTTATATATTTCAAAATTCTTCTTCTGTGAAACCAATGTTCAGAATTTAATTTCATTTAGCACAAATGGTCACCTCATGACTATCTACCATAATTGCTAAAATAAAGTTGTTCCCTTGAAAAAAGAAGCCCCTAGGAGGTCAGCTAGTTTCATTATAGACTCTATATAGAAAATTAAAAAAAAAAATCCCTTGAAAAATGAGTCACATAGGTGGTTGTTTAGTTTTCTTATTACAGAAATTAAAAAACAACAACTTCTCTTCTGGAACTAACATTCAGATTTAATTCTTGTTTTACACCAATGATAACCTCAAGGTTTCATACCATAATTGTGTAAGCACTTCGATCCCTTGAAAATTGAGGCCTCCAGATGATTGACTAAATCAAGAATTCTTTGTAACTGAATCGTGAATCTAGCTACTGCTGGAAGAAACCAGGTAAAATCAAATGACTTGAATTGTTTTAAATAAGATGATGTACTCTGGTGAGCGATCTAGGGCCATATGGCCCTCTTGTTATGCCTGTGCCATGTAACCACCAAGGGCATGTAGTGTTGCCCTTTCTGTCATTCTGTCCTAATGCCTGTTTGGGTCATCATTCACTCTATCATCTAGGATTTATAACCAAACTTGCTTTATGTTTACATCTTTGGATGCCATAGTCTTGCTGCCACTCTGTTTCTGTAATCTTGACTTTTGCCTCTAAAAAATTCTTTTCAGAGGCATATCATCTAGGATAACCAAATCTTGGGTCCGGTAGTGACGGTATCACTTTCTAGGTTTTATGACATTGACCTTTGAATTCTCATGGTGATCTGTTGTGATTGCCTTTTGTTTGTCATGCTCATTTAAATCAAACTTTACAAACATGTTCCTTGTGTAGTCCAGATGGAAATTTGTGAAAAAAATATAATATATAGTATTTGAAATATAATATACCATTTCTGGTTTTATAAAAATTAGTTTATATGAAGTTATGTACTGTGTTCAAATACTGAAGTTGAGATCCTGTCTCCAAACACGATATTTCAAAGTTTTGTTGAATGATTTAAAAAATCGGGAAAACTGTATGTAGTATATTGGCAAAAAGATAACTTAAAAACAGCTTAAGATAATATTATGAAACTTGGTACACGTATATGAATAGATGGCAGTATGGAGATTCTGCACATCTCTTTGATTTTCTCTCAGACCAAAATTCTTGTTGCTATGGTAACAGAAAGAAAAAAAATATGAAAGCTTCAAAAATCATATCATTCTAAACTACTGGCCAGATTTCAAATTATTTTAGTACAGATGTTCCTTGGGTAACCCTCTAACAAGATTGCTAAAATTATTCCAATCTTATAAAAAAAACATGGCTCAAATAAAGCTGATCTCTTGAAAATACAGCTTCCTAGAGTAAACTTACACAAACCTGATTGTAATATTCATGAGTATTATCTTGCCAAGACTGACTTGGTATTGGACCACTATTTCCATTTATAGCCATTGAAGTATAAAAAATGTCATATTAACTTGGCCCCATGTCAGAATAATGTGATTGGGTGTGGTATCATGCCACATGTCTAAAGCATGATACTGCAGTGTTTTAGCATTATATATGTCTCAAGTAGACATAGTCTCCAAATGACTGAAATACTGTCTGTGTGATTTTAAACCTAATAAATAAACTTTTTCTGATTTCACTGTTGCTGCTAATATTTTTTTTTTATTTCCAAGATAATTTTAAGTGATAAGTGTTATGCATTGTAAAATTTTAAAAAAGACCTACTTCATTGTGTTCATAGTAAAAGTAATTTCAAACAGCTATATGTAATTTGTTATCAGTCCTTCAGAACCATTTAGAAATTAAACCTGTCAGGCAATATATTCTGCCATGAATTTTCTGAATGCTTTTGAGTGACATGCACCAACCTGACCAATATATTTTACAAAATGTTTTCAAATGACAAATAAGATTTACTTAATGTGATGAACACCCTTGGATCAATACAAGGGATGTTGTTATGATATGTGTCTTTTAATTTTAGGAGGTTGCAATGAGCACAAGTAAGATAAACCAATCTGTTGATCCAGCCAATGAACTCTCAACACTTCAAGGCACATTTCTTAGTCAGACAAATGAGGATCTCCACAACAGACAAGGATGCTCAGACTCTGGTTTTGGTGTGTAACATCTTAATTAATCCTACTTACATAAAAAACAGTCAAAATTCTGTAATTTATAACGCTTCAGGGACTGTCTGAGTGGAAACCTTCAGGGTAAATCACACTTCATTTACAGTTTTACTGACATCTTACTTAAGAAATATTGGACAACTAAGGTAAAAGAAGAAATCACTCAGATAAGCAATTTTTCCTTTTACCACATTTTTTTTATGATATTACTCTGTACAAGGTAAAAAAAACTTAGCTTTGCAATAAATTAAGCATTGCTATGAATAAAGCAAGTTCAAATTTCGTGAAGTTTGACTTCTTTGCAGTGCAGTGAATTTGATAATGTTCAAATATTGTTGACACACTATCTATACCATATGTTATCAAGAAATTGTATAAATATTTGGTGCCAACATCACTAAAGATTTAAGTCATTTTTTTCTAACAATGTATATGATGAATATAGAATAAAAGTGCCTGGCAGATGAAGATGCAGTTTTAAGCTCACCTGCACAGCATGCTCAAGGTCCCTTTATCCTCACCATCTGTCCTTTGTTGTCATCAGCAATTTGCCTTAAAGGACATCTTCTCTGAAACCACTTTGTAAAAATTGATGAAACTTGGCATGAATCATCCCTGGGTGATCCTCCACAAAAATTGCTAAAATAAACTTGATACATGCAGAACTCTGGTTGCCATAGCAACTAACATAATTTCATTTTAAAATCTTTAAAAATCATATCCTCTGAATCAAATGTCTCCTGGCATAAATGGTCACCTCATAGTCATCTACCAAACTTGCTAAAATAAAGGTGATCCCTTATATTTTTGCCTAGATATTCCTTTGGTTACTTTCTGCCAAGATGTAGATTTTTTTTTTTTTGATCCGTTGAAAAACATGGTCGTCAGGGAGTGGAGCCTGTTTTCCTTATGTCTTTCTTCTTTTTATGCTCACCGAAGGTGACGCATATAGTCGCCGCTTCGTCCGTCTGTCTGTCCATCCGTCCGTCCGCTCCTGTAAATGACTGTTATGAGTTAAAATATTGGTACAGAACGTGTTTATGAGTTAAAAAATATTGTGAGTTTTAAACTCATAATTTATTAAAAAAAAAAAGACGTTTAAGGGCTTATATTTCAATAAGCTCATGTTGAAATAAGTTCATAATATTTGGACCACTCAAAATGTCCATCGCTATGGACTCGATATACGAGTTGTTTCCCCTGCACAGTATTGATTTTCGCGCCATTTCACGTGATCTCTATGTACCATATGACTGGTCATGTGACGATAGTTCTACTTCTGCGCATGCGCCAAAACTAAAAACACCAGGGAAAAATGGCTGACAACTCACAATTTACGAGGTGAGTATTTGTGAAGATTTATGAGGTTCTTTTGTATTTTCTTTCCATCTCAAGCCTTGCGATGTTGTTTTACAAATTATATGGGCTTACGCCTGGGCTTTAATTCATACGAAATTATTTCTTTGTCCCGATTTTCATTTCAAAACGGCGTGATTCAACTGTCATGTTGTAGCAATAACAACGGATTATCCAATAATATGGCGCCTATATGTCACCATGTCGTATATACCTTAAATAACTTGGTCGTTCTTATTGAAAACTTTACCTTTTTCAAGTATAAAACACAAAAATAATTCAGAAAAGGTTAAATAATTTCATAAATAGCTTTAAAATATCTTCAACGTCGTGTAGTTCATGGAAGCGGCCATCTTAGTACAGTGTAAACTAATAACAAATGAAAAGTGACGCTTTCGGAACAGAAATTCCAAATTCTGTTAATACTTTAAAAATGTAATTTTAAGCAATGCCTTTACAGTTCAGGTGCGAAATAGATTTCTTTTAACCATTAACCAATTTTATCATCTCAGGGAGTCCATATCGTTTTAGCTCATGAAGTCCATACCTAAAAAGCCTTTAGTTAAGAGCTTTTAAATTTTTATCTATCATTTTGTCAATTTTTTGATCTCATGGAGTCCACATATTGTGAGCTCATGAAGTCCATTATGTAACCTTAAGGGCCTTTAAGTTAGTCCAAAAGTTAGGAGCTTTTAAAAAAAAAAAATCATCTATAATTTCGTCGAGTTTTATCATCTCAGTGAATCCATATCATGTGAGCTCATGAAGTCCATACCTTAAGGGCCTTTAAGTTGTCCAAAAATTAGGAGTTGAAAAAAATAATCATCTATCATTTTGTCAATTTTATGATCTTGTGGAGTCCACATCCTGTGGGCTCATGAAGTCCATACCTTAAGGGTCTTTTAGTGAGTCCATAGGTTAGGAGCTTTAAAAAAAAAAAACATCTATCATTTTGTCAATTTTATGATCTTGTGGAGTCAACATACTGTGAGCTCATGAAGTCCATACCTTAAGGGCCTTTAAGTTGTCCAAAAGTTAGGAGTTAAAAAAAATAATCATTTATCATTTTGTCAATTTTATGATCTTGTGGAGTCAACATACTGTGAGCTCATGAAGTCCATACCTTAAGGGCCTTTAAGTTGTCCAAAAGTTAGGAGCTTTAAAAAAATCATTATTTATATTTTCGTTGAGTTTTATCATCTCAGGGAGTCCATATCATGTGAGCTCATGAAGTCCATACCTTAAGGGCCTTTAAGTTGTCCAAAAGTTAGGAGTTAAAAAAAAAAAAAATCTATTTATCATTTTGTCAATTTTATAATCTTGTGGAGTCCACATACTGTGGGCTCATTAAGTCCATACCTTAAGGGCCTTTAAGTTGTCCAAAAGTTAGGAGTTAAAAAAAAATAATCATTTATATTTTGTCAATTTTATATCTGGGAGTCCATACTGTAAGCAATCATAGAAAATCACTGTTGTGAAGTACAAGTCTTCCTACACCACAGAAAAAAAGTCCTCAAAAAAATTCGGAGTATAAATTTACTAAATTCTCTCTGACATTCACTACCTATAATAGTGATTGATAAAACTGTAAAAAATGACTGAAATGGAATTAGAGCGAGTTTACAGCTTAAAATGCACCTTTTTTGTCTATTTATGCATCAATAACTGCCATATTTAATAAAATACTTGAATAAATATAATCATTTGAATAAAATAGCATGTTATGTATATTTTTAAATGAAATCTGAAATTTTTGAACCCCCCCCTAAAAATAATGACAAAAAAAATCATTATTATTTTTTGATTTATTTCTATTATCATTATTTTGTATTCATTAATATGTACAAATGGCAAATGTAAGAGCATGTTTTATATACATAATTATGTTAACTTTTTTCTGTAAAACCTTATTGAACACCCTAAATGAGATAACATACATAAGGCAATGAGAAAAATAATGTCTTTTTAGATTCAGTAATAAGCATAAAATATTTGGAAACAATATTACAAATAGATATCATCCTCATATATATCATCCTTATAACTATCATCATCATCATCTTCTTCTTCATCATCACCAATCATCATCATCATCATCAATCATCATCAATCATCACCATCATCATAAATATTCAGTCACCTTACACAGAAATATATAGTAAGAAATACATATATATATATATTATTTTAAAAAAATTTATTAATTTATGTAATTAATAATTTTTTCATTTAAACACGAATTCAAATATTGCCATAGAAAATAGTTTAATTAAATACACATTACTCGTCAATCTCATTTTCTGCCATCTCCTCAAAGATTTCGCCTCTATTACTACAGCTCAATCCACGACACTCGCCACATGCTGTTGTACAGCAAAGTCCATGTTTAATCCCCCGCCGCGAAGCGGGAGGGGGGTTATAGGAATGCCCTTCGTCCGTCCGTCCGTCAGTCCGTCCGTCAGGCCGTCAGTCCGTCAGTGTGTCCGAAACACTTTCGTGTCCGCTCCATATCTCATGAACGCTTGGACACATTTTCTTCAAACTCGGCTAAAGTGTTAACCTCATTGAGCTGATGTGCAGAAGGCATGAGGCGGTCACGCTGGCTCAAGGTCAAGGTCATACTTGAAGGTCAAATGTTATTTTCGTGTCCGCTCCATATCTCATGAACGCTTGGACACATTTTCTTCAAACTCGGCTAAAATGTTAACCTCATTGAGCTGATGTGCAGAAGGCATGAGTCGGTCACGCTGGCTCAAGGTCAAGGTCATATTTGAAGGTCAAATGTTATTTTCTTGTCCGCACCATATCTCATGAATGCTTGGACACATTTTCTCCAAACTTGGCTAAAATGTTAACCTCATTGAGCTGATGTGCAGAAGGCATGAGTCGGTCACGCTGGCTCAAGGTCAAGGTCATACTTGAAGGTCAAATGTTATTTTCTGTCCGCCCATATCTCATGAAGCTTGGACACTTTTCTCAAACTGGCTAAAATGTTAACCTCATTGAGCTGATGTGCAGAAGGCATGAGTCGTCACGCTGGCTCAAGGTCAAGGTCATACTTGAAGGTCAAATGTTATTTTCGTGTCCGCTCCATATCTCATGAACGCTTGGACACATTTTCTTCAAACTCGGCTAAAATGTTAACCTCATTGAGCTGATGTGCAGAAGGCATGAGTCAGTCATGCTGGCTCAAGGTCAAGGTCATACTTGCAGGTCAAATGTTATTTTCGTGTCCGCTCCATATCTCATTCAGGAGTGTTCCCCTTGCCTTACACAGACCACTTCTTGACCTGGATTGCACTTCCACAGTGATTTATTGTACTCGGTAAATAATAGTATGTCATGTTCACAATCATACAAATTATTTCATGATATATAAAGTTTTTAATTGAGTTACACATGTACTTTGTGGTTACCTATCACATCCTATACTTCATTGATGTTCACTTTTTGTACTGTTTCCCATGTAAAACTTGTCAGTAAACTTATAATATATGTGCCTCCGAATTCTGAAATTCATACATAACTCCGGAAAGTTAAATTGTCTTAAACTGATCTTCTATGTCTGCTACAACCATGCCAGGTTAAGGTGAACATAATCCTATGACCAAACAAATTCTAATATTTGGCCAGCGGCGGGGGATATAGCTGTCCTTTGGACTGCCTTGTTCCTACAGGAACATCGCTTCGTATCACAGTTTTGTCTGCAACAACAGCGTATCATCTTCAGAAGCCGTTCGGGTGCTGCTTGAAGAGAGGTCTTCAGAGGGACCAGTTTGTCACCATTCATCATCCAACCCCAGTCTGTCAGTGAAATGTCTCGTCCAAGCCATGTCTGGACCTGGTGATATACTCTGTAGCTATGGTACTTAGCTGCGTTTGACGTAGGAGGAAGAGACTGTATCAACACAACACTTTTCTTGGTTTGCACTTTGTGGAGAAACTTATAGTATCTTAACAGGTCTAAATCCTGGCAATCCGCTCCACCATACAAACTTGAGATGACTGAAATACCAGCTAGTTCAACTTCATCATGTAAAGAGTCATTGAGAAATCTCGGAATTTTTTATCACTCACAATTTTCTTCAGTGTGACACCTTTACCAACTCCATACAATCTAGACGTGGTATCACAGCCTGTAAAGGCGTGAATAAACACTAGCAATTTGCGAACGTCTTCTCCAAGCAACTGAATGGTTTTCTGTAAGTCCCAGACCTTTTTTCCTTTAAAGGATGCTTTTGAATCAGAAGTGAAGTATATGTTGTTTCCATCTGGTTTTCCGTAAAAGCAGAGTAGCACAAGTAGATCTGTGTCTTCTCCAATAACAACTACCTGTGAGTGTTCTGCTGCACGTGTAGCTGTTTTCACGATCAGAAGATCAGCATCAGACTCAGCATGGTATGTATGACATCCAGATTGGGATAGATGTACTGACAACATGTTTATGAAGTTTTGTTTGTTTCCTGTGTTGGACAGAAATAACTCTTTTTTACTTTTGAATAGAGTGCTTTCTTCAAATAAGACTTTTGAACCAGTTATACTTTTTGTCCTTCGTTCGTGGGCTTGATCCTTTGTTGTTGTCCGTCCACTATATCCATCAAATACAACTATTGCATATCCGTAATGTTTGTGTACAAGTTGGACGTAACTTTGACATATTTCCTGAAAAGTATTCCCATGCTTCCAAGGAACCCTGTGTAGTAATGACCCGCCATCCAGCACATATGTCAAATTCTCAGTGAGTATTTCTCCTCCACAATTCCCCGAGTCCCATATTGCATTGGACAGGGATGGTTTTTGCGCTTCTCGCATCAAGCCTGATGTATCAAACAAGGATGCTGGTACTGCACTCAGTTCATATTTGAAGACATCAAATGGATTATCTAATGATGCACCTGATACAGCAATTAATCTCTGAAAGAGGAGCTGTGGATCCACGTGAATTTCTTCGTTTCCTATCTTCAATGCGTTCTTTGTGCCTAGTGTAACAGCTTTACTTGATCTTTTGAAAGAGTGTGAAATGACAGTTTTGCCTTCCATTTCCCTAAGAATGTCTTCGCCTATACTCTTTGCAGTGTCCACATTAACATTCCCTTCTGCTACTGTGCCAGTTACAATATTCATGAGCTCTGATTCATCAGAGAAAGGACTTCTTTGTTTTAAAAATGTCACAAAAGTGTCAGTGTCCTTGGTATCTCGAGCAAGTGTCTTTGTGTTGATCACTTGTCTCATATCTCTGCCCTGTGTATTCTTGGATAGCATTGTTGACATCAGAGCAAGCAGGCATTGAGAAAAGCCACTGAATTCTCTGCATCTCGGACATCCCTCGACCTCTGGTCATCCCCCCTGTACTTTTCACACTGCGCATGAGTGCTTGTTCGATGACCAAGTCGGTTGAGAGTCCGGCCCAGAATCGATCTGATCTTCTTATCACGTGGTGACCATTCATAAATAAGTCATAAACATTCCTGTGAGTTGTCTGAAGGGATTCCATCTGTTGAAGGTACACCCATCCGGATTTCAAGTACAAGTGATGACCAGCAGCTGCAAAGTATGGCAGCATCTCTTTCATGGTCATCAAGTGAAGTTCCCAGTGGCCATTCCTTTCAGCTTTAATGAATCTCTTCATTATAGAAATCATGTTCATTTACTGAAGCCATAGTTGCGCAGTCCTGTTTGAGCCTAATGATGCCTTTACTGCTGAGTACCTTGCAGATATATCTTGCAACGAAACATTTCCTGACAGAGTTTCAACACTCACTTCCTTTGTGTAAACATCCTTCAGCAATATCTTCAATTTCTCAACTACTTCGATTTCATGAATCATCTCTGGTGTCTCTAAATCACTAGAAACACTGTTGCCTTCACCCCGAGTAGCTAAAGGAAAAGCCTTTTCAACAAGAAGGGTATTGAGTGCGCTATCTACAAGAATATGTGCTCTGACAGCCCTAGAAACTGCTTTTCCACTCATTATATGAGCCACAGTGTTTGGAGCATAAACAGTTTCTATCAACTCTTGCAAGCCTGTGTTCTGCATCAGGTGTCCTATGCAGCCAAGAAAGCTCATCTGGGTATGGAAACCACCTAACCTTACAACCATAGGTTTGAGGTTACTGTTTTCTGGTTCATTCAATACCATTTGTACTGCCTTCCAATACAGTGGTTGATCAAATGTGACTATTGGCAAGACCGAGAGTGTTTTCGCTTGTGTAGCTACAAAGTCAAGTGTAGAGTAAATACACGTCAAATCACTTGGGTTCAGGTCGATCATTGGAAGAAACTGAACAGTTGATTTCCCGGGATGGTGCCCAGTATGCACTGTTTGCATAAAACCTGACCAGCTAGGACACTGTATTTTCAATGGTCTCGAAATGTTCACCAACTGCTCCAGATTTTCTGTTTGGTCAATAACATCATTCACCCCATTTAGTCTTAGAAATGTTAGAGCATCAAAGTTGTTGAAACATGTTCTGTAAATTGTGACGTTAATCTTGCCGACTAACAGAAGATCTTCAGGGGTTGCTGAAATTCTTGGAATGACTCTGCTGCATTTGATTCCTGGTGTTATGGTGGCTATTATACCCATGCCATGGAATGTATTATGGCCGTCAACTGTAGCAAGGTTGTGATCTACATTATCAGCAACAAATTGGATTGTTTGGTCCTGTAGATTTTTTTCAATTTCCAGATTCCAGTTGGAAGCAGCAGCAGTTTCATATTTCTGAACTTCTGAATAAGAAAGGCTGAATCCTAAACTGTTCAGTGTGTCAACCACAAACTTTGACCCAAAGTGGTGATGCATTTGGACACCAAGTCCAAGCTGTAACGGTAGAATGGCCCCTCTAGGTATGGCGTTTTGTATAATGCTCTGTCCTGTTGCAACGACCTTTGTCTCTGCATTCTTGCTTGTAATCAATTGTTCAAGAAACAGCATTAAACTTGATGGAACATATTTTTTGTTACTCTCAGCGGTCATCATTTCATCTGTGCTAGGATAGATTTCTTTGGAAAAGTTCATGTTTTTAATGTCATTCATGATAAGCTTTGCTGCTGTTTTGATGACTGCATCTTTCTCACTTTCAGTATTGGCCGTTTTGGACGTACGGTGAAATGAATGTAATATGGAATCAGCATTTCTTTTAAATGTTATCACATTAGCTTTCCCATTAAGTTCAGATTTGACAATCTCACAACCAAAATAGTCAACTAATTTCTTTTTCATGTACACCGGACTGTACGCCTCATCTTCACAAAGTTCTGTCATTTTTTTAACAAGATCAGATATTGTCACTTGGTCATTAACATGGTCTTCTAAATAGTCCATGACCTGTTTGAAGGCTGTATCAGTACTTTGGTTTGATGGTCTACCTTTCTTGTGTGTTTGTGTCTCCATAGGGCGGTACTGAATTGGAATACTACGACCTGTTCTGAAGTTTATACTGCACTTTTGATGATACCTTGCTTCAACAGCTGGTAGGTCCCGAGCATATTCCAGGCGTCCAAGCACGTTTTAACCCCATTCATCACCTCTAGACTTGCAATATTCTCTTACACTGCTTTGAAAATCAAAAGTTCGAACCGGAAATACATCGTTTCCCCTTTTGTTTGTTGAAGTTTTGGCAATGGTTCCACAAAACAGGCAGTTCTTCATGAAGTCGAATTTGTTGTCATCAGCCCGTCTTGTCCGCTGTAACCGGCTAAAGGTGTTTTCTGTCTTCTGTGGAGTCCTATCATTGTTTGGATGACAGTACTGTCGTCTACATTCTTTGTGGACAAACTGACCAGGTTTCACAGCTAAACTGTCGCCTGAAAAAAAATGTTTATACAATGTAGTCTATGTAGCCAACTTGTATACATACAAGTTATAGTTTGTAGTGCAGATTGTTACATATTCACTGGTCCTTTAGGATCATTACATATACTTTTAATATAAATGTGTGTTTGCTCCTACAACTCTTAATTAAACTATATGTATATAATTTGTCATAATGTTATTTATACAGACACCAACAAACCAAACAACTCAACGATAGTGGGTATCGGTTGTGATACAGTAACTCATACTCTCTCTCTCTCTCTCTCTATTTAAATAAGTTATTGCAGATAAACTTTGAACCAATAATAGTCTAAAAAAATGTTTAATAATATATTTATACTAAGTACACCTACCCTTTTTATCACTTGTTTCAATTAGGCCTTTACATCCCTTTTCTCCTAACTTCGACAGCTCTGCTTGGTCATTTGATGTCTTACATATCACACACGAAGCACTGTTTGGGCTGAAAAAATAACAACATATTCAATTGCCAGTATAATAAGTCTTTATACCTACAAACAAATATATTTTGGCGAGTTTTTATTATTTCGTAAAACTCAATACATTTAAAAATATGTCCGCAATGGCCTTCCGTAGATTATAAAATTTGGCAGCATTTCGACGGATAAAGACGATTCTTACAAATAATTTTTAAAAATCAATAAAAAAGTCTGCATTTTATTGCGTTACTTTAGTGAGCTACATAAAATATATGTTTATGTGGTTTTCGTACGTTTTGATTGACAACGGCAAACCATCGAATGTAAAGAAGTCGCGAAAACTGGTTATAACTCTTTTGTTGATATATACAATAATTTAAGAACCCATGGAAGTGGCATTCCATCTGTTAATACATTTTTAATAATTTTTGCAATATCAAATACTTTAAAATACCTTACCTGCTTATTGTAGCGTCTTCTAGTTCCATGTTATTTTATCGTTTGAAACATTTTGTATCCTTCGCGCGTGCGAAAGTTTATGCGTGACGTCACATACTATAAGCGAAACTGCGGTATGGTGTAGCGGTAGGGTATTTCTGGTATTTATAATAAAGTTTAGATTTTAGGCTTTTTTTTACAAGGTTATAACACGCAATTTTTTGAGGACTTTTTGTATGTGGTTTGGGATATTGTTGTCTGTCAATACATCGCAGAAATGTTTCTGTTGCAATTTGTTTGACCTTAAATTTTACTTTGATTGGACTATGTGGGCTCATGAAGTCCATACCTTAAGGGCCTTTAAGTTGTCCAAAAGTTAGGAGCTTTAAAAAAATCATTATTTATATTTTCGTTGAGTTTTATCATCTCAGGGAGTCCATATCATGTGAGCTCATGAAGTCCATACCATAAGGGCCTTTAAGTTGTCCAAAAGTTAGGAGTTAAAAAAAAAAAATCCATCTATCATTTTGTCAATTTTATGATCTTGTGGAGTCTACATCCTGTGAGCTCATGAAGTCCATACCTTAAGGCCCTTTAAGAAAGTCCATAGGTTAGGAGCTTTTTAAATTAATTTCATTTATCAGTTGGTCATTTTTTTTATCTCGTGGAGTCCATATCCTATGAGCGCATTAAGTCACAAACTCTCTGGATGTGGACTCAATGAGCTCATAAAAATGAATTGTTTCCCATGATGCATTAAACAGGAAGTCGGCCATTTTGGACAAGTGAGTGAAGCATGGAGTTAGAGTTGTAAATTGTGTTCTTACAGTCATTTTATTTATTTTAGTTTTAGTTTTAATAGCTGAACTTTCTCTATTATTTAAAAATGTCATGAAGTTTTTAAGGATATGGGACCGGTTATATGGTTATGAATGGTTAATGGAATAAGTGATTTTCCTTGAATTTAAACAGTGTTAAGTACAAGATTTTAGCTTAATTATATGAGCTTGTTATATATTAATGGGACTTCTGGATTGAAATCTTTGAAATTGTTACATGTATGACCAAACATTTTGGCAAAATAATGATTGTATGTCTTTGTAGAAATATTATGTGCGTTCACCCATAAGTTTAGTTAGTTTTTTCATAGGGAATAAGGAACATAATTTATGTTACAATTGTGAAAATAACAATAGCTTACAGTGTTAAACATTAGCACTGGTCAATGAGTCATTGCCAGCGAAAACTTCAAATGGCATGTAAAAATTATTGAAATGATATAGTCCACAATCCAAAAACAGCCCAATTCTGGCTAAATGGCTGGAAGTTAAAATTAAAATGACACATGGTATATGTTTTTACTCTTAACAAGATTTATAAGGAAAAAAGTCTTTGTATATCTCCTGTAAAACATACACATACTAAGAATAAACGGAGGACTCTGTGAAAATACAGAAGATACATTCGGAAACACCATGGCCGATCATTTTGTAAACAAAAGTGGTAATTTCACAAAGAATTATTTCACAACAGTAGCTTGTGTTCTATTTAATTTCCTTTTTCTTTTGTTTCATTAACAGCAATTAAATGTGTTGGCAACATTACATCGACTATTACTGTATGAAAGAAGTTTGACGCTGCTTAGACTTAATGTGGCTTTAAAGAGGCTCTTGAGGTATGGACTTCATGACCCTTTCCCTCATAGAAGAAACCATAAAAGTCATATGCAAACAGCATAAAACCAGATCAGCCTGCAAGTAACTCGCAGGCTGATCAGGTTTAATGCTGTTTGCTGCTCCTCAGTCTTTTGGAGATGAGGTTGTGACTTTATGCAGATCATGCTATATTCAGTAACCAGCAAGTGTGCGTCAAAATGAGTCTAAGAAGTAACGGGTTAAAGAGACATAACTTAAATTCGGCCATTTTTTTAGTCAAATATGTCATGCAAACAGCATAAACAGCTAGCTGATCATGTTTTATGCTGTTCGCTGCTCCTCAGTCATGTGGACATATAATACGAATTATAAACTCAAATAGGTTTTTGTGTTATCAATTCCTAAATTGTAAAACAACTTCCAGTAAATTAAACGGTAGACGGGTCATGTCTAACACATTGACAAATTAATGGAAGAAAATCTGAAGCAATGAACTAAATTCAACTTGTTGATTATTCCCTTTAATGGACAAAATGTTTTTCAGTCAAACTAGAGAGTTATAGAACTTGTGGTGTTAATTAAACACTGCTTAAAGTAATTAAATGAAGACTTTTTAGAGCTTATCGTTTGAAACTTATTTGTACTTGCATATTTTCAGTGAAATGGATGAATGGGTGTATGCCAAAGTGAAAGGGGTTCCATCCCAAATAAGGTGGCCAGTTCAGGTTCTTAAAGTGGATCAAGCGACAGAAGTAGTAGATGTTTTCTGCAAATCAGACAATGCTATGTAAGTATTTATGATATAATGGAAGAATAATATAATCATATGTAATATATATTTAATGAGAGACTTATTTTAAGCTCGACTGTTCAAAGAATATGGAATGCAATTACACTTGAGCTTGCAGTCCTGTCACTGCTCTGGAATAAGTCAGCCAAAACTGTCTTCTGATTAATTTTTATATTTTTTATTTTTTTATTTTATTTAAACTTATTTATTTTGCATTGATTGGGAAACAAAGTTCTTACAACTTATACTAATCCCTCTTGATGGTTCCTGGGTAGTACCAGTACTTTGCACTTGGGAAGGTTTTGAGAGACACTTCCTCACAGCGGGATCAAACTCGCAACCTTCCGATCGGTAGTCAATGAACACTACCACTGGACCATGGTGCCCTTGTAAATGATAATAGATCTATAACTGAAAATTTGTCAAAAAGGCTTAAAATCAACAATTACATGTTTTCAGTCTGAAAGTGAAGAAAGCAGATATTGAAACATTTCCCAGCAAAGAGTGGGAAGAAAAAGGCCTAAGTAAATACTGTTGAAGTTTTAATGTTGCTGTTTGTTGCACAGTTGTTTGCCAGTTGAGTTGTTGACAGGGGTAAAAGTTTTCAGAAATTTCCTGAAGTTTAGGTTTTGTAAAATGGAATTCCTTTAAAATCAGTTTTTACTTAATGGGGTATGTGGCCAAAATTTCACAGTATGAACTTTAGAGTTGATATGTAAAAGTTTTTGTAAAATTTCATATATTGATTACGCTTGTAATCAAATGAAATTATTATCAAAAACAACGTTGTCATAGCGCATTTAAGATATAAATTTTTACTGTTGTATAACACAAAAAATATAAGTTGCACATGTTTATGCAACATTATGACATGACATGTATTTTGTCATGTTTAATTGGTAGAGTCATGAAATGGGCTAAACGAATGAACATTTACCATGACTTTGATATGTACCATCAAGTTGACTTTTTTCTTATAATTTAGGACATATACCCCAATAACTTGTCCTTTGCTCCATTCAGGGTGCCCATTCACGCAAAAAAAATATGTGCACGCAGATTTTAAGTATGGTTATTGTTGGTAAATT
>CM037794.1:4317026-4336232 GCA_021229015.1 Solen grandis | reverse complement strand
TATAGGGGGGCCTAGGTACCAAGGTCCCATAAATTTTTTTTTTTAGGCCCGGTACCAAAAATTTTTTTTTTTTTTGGGTTTTTTTTGGGACCAAATCAAAAGTACCGAATGGTACCAAAAACAGAATCTTGTCCGAATGGTCCATATGAAAAAAGAATCAAAGTACCGAAGGTTCTAATAAAACGTTTTAGTAAAAGAAAAAAATACAATTTGTAAAAATGCCCTTTCGAGCATTGGGGTTGGGCCCTAAAAAGGGCCCGGGTTTGTTTCTTTTTAATTGTGGTCCATCCCACATTTTGTCGTCCATCACTTTGTGGTCAACCCCACACGTTTGACAGTCCCATCCCATGAAATCTCTTCATCCACCCTGCAAGGAGATGCAAATGACAACGGGTTAGATCCTTGTCCCCATGAAATTCAGGTGTCTCCCGTCCCTGTAGTAGGGGAGATGGTACACTTCAAAGGAACGACAGGTAAATTTGGAACTCCCCCTTTTTTTAAGAGTGAATATAGATCATACACATCAACTTGGTCGTGATAGTGTCGGGGCGCTTCTGTTCCCTGCGGGACTGTCGAGGAACAATTTTGCAAGTCGGGGGGCTACGGTGTACGGGCTCATGTTTCAATCATGAAAAAAAAGTTAGAGTAGTGCCTTTTTATGTACCCGATTGACCTCTTTCTTGTGTTGGCGCACACCAAAGAACGTATTTTTTTCCAATAAATCAAGTTCAAACTTACCTGGTTGTAGCATTGTCTTCGGCCTTGACATTTTGGGGTGGTTTGCCTACAAACCTACTTTTTTCTTGACAAAAATTGGTAATGTGTTATGTATTCATTCTTCACCAGAATTTCCTTCGTAGTTTTCCCGACGTCAAGGAGGCGTACGAAGGAGAAGAAAGTAGAAGTCAAGGAAGAGGGTTAAAGGAAGAGGGTGCATTGTACCCGATTACCCCCTGCATTTCCGGATTGTAGGTTTTACTGGCATACCCAGAACCCAGGCTTTACTGGCGGTATTTGTATTTGAGTGAGTGCTACACTTCTCAATAAATAACGGTCCTTTTCGGGACCATTACAATGATGTAGAAAGGTAACTAATACAATTGTCATATGATTTTTTATTGTGTTTAACAACAACATGGTCATAACAATGAATTAAACGTGCGTCATACGCAAATAATGAAATAAACCAACTTTGTTTTTTCATTTAGTGTTAAATGTCTTTTTCGCTTCTTAGCGGGTCGGTTACCTCGTATTTGTTGTGGGAGGCCAGGACCCCGATGAAGGTTGACGCTTCCCCATGCGTTTCTTGGGTTTTACGGTGGGTTTCTCCAACCGGACAGTCTCTAGTAGCTCAAAATGTCCTTTAGTGCACTGTCTCAACTACGTCCATTTTCTGCATTTAAACTGCCCACCTGTGCGTTTACTGTAGGTACAGTCTTCATCCCTTTCTTAGACAAGCGATGCAAAGTGCCTAGTTCGTGACAACTGTACACACTGTAGGTTTTGGGGCAATTAGAACAAAATGCCCCGGGTTTCATGACAAGGGTAGCACACCCGGCTGTTTGAGGTTTGAAGTTTCTTCGTACATGCCGATGCTAATGCCCCTTTTCCTACAGCGGTAGCATGCACTTGTCTTCTGTTTCTAGTCTGATCAGCTTGTCACTGATAGCTTGTATTTGTCCTTTCACCCAGAACCAAATGTATGCAGGTCATTCTGAACAGAGCATCTGATCAGGTTTGAGAGTAAATAAGTGGACGGGTCACCCCGCACTTTATAGGCCTGAATCAGGTGGGCGGAGCAAAGATTAAAAAACTTTCTCACTTACTTAAATCACAACGAGTCGAGTAGTGAAGAAAGCAGCGATGATGATGAGCCCCCTGCAAAAAAAACCAAGATGATATACGGAAATTATTCCAACACCACGTCCCCAGAAACTTCAAAAAGTTTAAAACGAAGGGCACGTGTACGATGTTACATTTGAAAGATATAAAAAACCGTTTAATTTTCACATCAAATTTTTATACTGGGGAAACGTATCAAAAAAAGGGGCATAAAAGATCAAATGTATTTATAAACATCCCGACCAGATTGGGACCAATTCCTTGGGAAGAACCCCACATTTTTTTTAAAAAAAAGAAAAATCACAAAAAAACCAAAATTAATTTATGAACTTTATTAAAAAGAACATTCTTATGCCCGGGAGGGGAAGCAAAAAACGTTGGAGCCCCAACTTGAAAAATGTCCAAATCAAAAAAAGAAAATAACAAATTTTTACGACATTTTTTCCATCAATTTTGGGGGGAATTTTTAAAATCAAAAAAACGGGCGTACAGCCGGGAAAAAGCGAGGAATTTTATGAACAATTGCAAAAATTTTTCAAAGCCAAAAACCAAAAAGTTGGAGGTGGGTTAGTAAAAACCTTGTTATAAAGGGGCAAAAAACAAACCCTTTTTTAAAAAAGTAAAAGTGTGGAACCTTTGAGAAAGGAGGTTGTTACCCCCCCCTTGAAGAAAAAGCTGTTTTTCCTTTATATCGAAACATTGATTTATTAATCAATACTGGGTTTTTGATCGCAAATTTTGGAACATGTAACTCGGGTTTTAACAAAAAGGGAAGTCTTGTAAATATTTTTCGGTTTACGCGAACTATCCCAAAAGAAGTTTTCCGTGGCCCTTTTGGGAACTTTATATCAAAATTTTTGATCGCACCGAAAACCGGAAAAAACTACAAAAAATTGTGAAAGGTTGGAATCAAACCTTGGGGCAAAAGGTTTTTGGGGGGGAAAAGAAACCTCCTTTTCCCGGCCTAAAAAAGCGTTTCAAAAAGTTTGGAGCAAAAAACCGTTTTTCCCCACTACGAAAGAACTGAGTCCGCTTTCCTTTTATTTTTTGATTTTAGTGTTTTGTTGGGGAAATACCAAACTTTTGTTTTTGGGTCCCCTTTTTGGGGCTGTAGTGTCAACCCTAAAAACCCCTGTAAAAACAGTTATAGCCGAGAAAAAAATTTTGTGGGAAAACCTTTGTCGAATTTTAATGTGTTTAACCCATAAAAGGACCACGTTTTCTCCAAACAAAAACACGTTTTTTGGGAAAAAAACTGAAACAGCCCAAAACCAAATTATCTAAGGAAGCAAAACTAAAGAAAAGCCAGCGCGTTGGGAAAAAAATAACACCAGCGATGAGGGTTCCCGTTTAAACATTTTTTTAGTTTTGTGTCGGGGGAATCTTTCCTCATTAAAAGGGGTCTTTCAAGGTTTTTCCATTTTAAACCGCTACGCCCCATTTTGAGGTGGTACTAACATTGGACCCCAAAAAATGAACGGGAGAAATGCCGTTTTGTACGAGTTCCAATGGTTCCACCCGAACAAGGATTTTTGCCTTTTTTTTATCCGAAACCCACACTTGGGGTGTTTTAAATTTTTGGGAAAAATGGGCATTCAAACAAACGAGGCCCAAACCCCCCGGAACGTTTTCAAGCCCCTTAAAACTTAGAAAGGGTTTGGGTTTGGGGAGAACCCCGGGGCCCTACAAAATAAGATCTACCAGGTATTGCAAGGAATAGAAGTCAAAACATGGGGAAAAACTTCCCAAAAAAAATAAATCCAATTTGGAAACCCTGGCGTAACTTGTTGTTGGTGTGGTTTTGGAAATTTAAAGCGGCGTTGCAAGGGGAATGTTTGACGAGGGCATGGGTTTTAATGCTAGGGTAAATGATTTCCAAGGATGTTTTAAAAAGATATTCATGAGGGGGCAATTTTCATTTTTATGTGTTTGTTAGTGTTTATTGAGATGTAAAAAAAAATGTTTTATGCAATGTTTTTACTTGGGAAATGGAAATGTTTACTTTTTCAAATTGTAAATTTTTATCTAGGGCAGTGGTTAGAAAAAAAATTTTTAAAAAAATTATGAGTACAAAAAAGAATTATTTCTCGGGACCCAACCATCGTTTGGGGTTACAAAAAGGCAAAGTGCCCAGACGTTCAAAAGGAACATCAAATTCATTCAGGGGATTGAGGGGATGAAAATAGTCAACAACCTTACACACCTCGTATATTTGATGATATGTTAGGAAAAAAGATGGGGGGAAATTTTAAATTTAGGGTTTCACCGAAAGGGACCCATGAAATCCCATTCTTTACATCACACAAAAACAGTTCCCAAAAAACCAAGGGCGTGTCCCATCCTTGAATGCACATACATGGATTTTTCAAAAACAAGAAAAAGGCCGATCAAAAATTGCAAACCCAAATAAACTACCCCATTTTGATGGCGTATCAAGAGCAATTACCCCATGGAAACTTATCTTGACTTTCACCAAGAACACCCCACCAAAACGAAAAAAGAGTTTCCATCGGTGGTAAAAGGGGGAAATCGAGGACCCCCCGTCTAATACGTATAAAATGATAGGAAGACACTCGTGACTAAAGATCCAAAACTGGGGCCCCTTTTAAAAGTGAAAAACGGGGTTTTAATTAGAAAGGGAAAAAATGGGATTCCCCCTTTTTATTCCCGCAGGCATCTATGCGTCACCAAACTCTCAGACGAATTGACAAAGTATTAAAAAAGCCCCTAAAACAATTTTAAATCAAGAACCCCACTTGGACTTGATTTTCCCGGGTTTTAAAAATGTCAAGTTTACCGGTAATACGGATCAAGATCGGCTTTGGGAAATTCATCCCTCTCCCTTACGAAACTTGGAGGAGAGGGATGGGTTCCATGTTCAAGAAAATGGCCAGCAACATCTTACCCATGATGAAACCCATCGTGACCTCAGGACTAAAGACTCTGAAAAGAGAGGGCTTTAAACAAGGTATAGGAGCCGTAAAAGATATTCTGTCTGGCCAAAATGTAAAGACAGTGATCAAGAACGGGGTAAAACATTGTTGAAAGATGTGGTCTGAAAACTCTGAGAGGTATAAAGCTTCGAGATTTCAAACGTCGACATCATTCTGCTTTCATCGCGGCAAGGAGACGCAACAAAAAAAGAAAAATCTCATCGCGACCGTCAGATATTTTTGATTGAACAACAGATGCAACACGGGTCTTGTGAGTGTAGCAAAACTGAACTTGATGTGTCACATGTTCCACCTACCATGACAGCAATGCAAGATGCACAGTGGACAGACATTATCCTGTGTCAGCACTGAGCAATTCATCTCCATTGAATTTGTAATTCCTGCTCAATCAGAAAAGTGGACTGATATCAACCAGAGCTACTTGTACCTGAAAGTTAAAGTAGTCCCAACCTGATGACACTAATCTGGCTGCTGATGGAGAACATCCACAGTAAATAATTTCTTCCACAGCTTGTTTAGCAGTATTGATGTGTACCTGAACAACAAACTGATCACCAATAATGCTGACACGTATGCGTACCGGCCTACATTGAGAATTTGCTGTCTTATCTACGGACACTAAATCAACACAGCTCTACGCTACAGAAATGTGGAGTCCTGACACTGCGGGTCATATGCAAGCGCATACAGTTGCGGGAGGTAATGAAGGATTTAGAAAAAGAAGAACACGTATCCACCAGAGTCGTGTTCTGGAAATGTGCGGACGTCTGCATTTAGACCTGTGTTTGCAAGACAAGTACCTTCCCAATGGTGTAGAGATACGACTTCGACTCAACAGAACCCCAGTCAGTTTTTGCCTGTTTGGAGCAGAGCAAAAATCCATTAATTCAGCTGGATTCAATGTTCGGACTGTTGACCTGTTACCCGTAGTGGCCAACAACTTAAACCAGACCATCGCTCAACATGGCATGAAGATCCCAATTCGCCGAGCTGAGGTAAAAACTTTCACCATTCCTGCAGGCCAACGATCAAAGATCGAAGATCATTTATTTCAAGGACAGTTACCCAAACGTATCATTCTAGGCCTGGTAAAGAATACAGACAAACGGTGATCTGGCAACCAACCCATTTGATTTTCAACATTTCAACTTGTCTAAGTTAGAAGTCAGTGTAGACGGAAAGACACACACAACTTGCCGTCCAGCCTAACTTCCCACAGGAGAAATTTTGAGATCATACAATGTCCCTGCATCAAGCCACGGGATCACTCGGTTTAAACCGCTCCATGGGTCTGACAATGAACGATTACATGCAGGGGTACACACTGTGGGGCATTGACTTAACGCCAGATCAAGGTCAGAAGAGGGACAGCTGCATCCTATAAAAACGGGCAACTTGCGAATCGAGGTTCAGTTTCGTGCAGGTCTTGGTGACCCCATCAATGTGATTGTGTATGCCGAATATGACAGTCAGATAGAGATTAACGGGTTCAGAGAAGTCATCACAGACTATTAACCATGAGCAAATCAGGACAACAGCTGGCCAAACAACTGTACGAAGAAATTACACTTGAATAGGCGAAACGATATGGTAAAGAGTTTGAACCAGCATGTGGTGCATGAACTGCAGACACACCTCTTTGATATCGCGAAAGAAAACTGTTATGGTTGCATTGTTGATCATCCCAGTCAGACCCCAACATCCCATATGTTTGTTTAGCAGCAAAAGTGAGTGGGTCGAGATGTTTCTGAACAGTGCATTAAAAAACTGGACATGTATCAAGTGATGGAAAGATGTACGCTGAACTACAAAACATGGATCTCACACGCGCTGAGAAAGCTGATGCTTATCAGATGTGGGCAAATATAAAGGCTAGTGTAGATACGAACAAGATCACACCATTGGAAACTTTTGAGTGCGAATGGGCAGGACGCATAAACAAGATTGGGAAAATGGAAACGATTGAGTTGCAGTATATTTTGGATCATTCACCAAATTCTAGCTCCCTTGAATGCCGTAGTATGTGCTAAGATCAACTACCACAACGTAGACCAGAGACTGTAAAAGCTTACATAGTGAATACCCACAATTCGAGTCAACCTGGTGAACATTGGGTGGTTGTGTTTTTCACGATAAATCGACTTACTACTTTGATTCGTATGGACAAAAACCACTCCATTGTGACATTCAACGTTTCTTGGAAGACATGGACCCTATACATGAATCTCATGAGACTTCAAGGATACAACACGTTTGTGTGTGGAGCATATTGTTTGTTTGCTTTTGCATTTTCTTGTTCGAGGATGTGATTAACACGGGTGTTTAGAGCTAAATTCCGGACAGAGGATCAACCTCACTTCAATTTGAACGATTCCAATGTGGGATGTTGGTTTTACCAGAACTATTCAGACTGTACAAACGTGCAAGAAGACAAGTGTGTAATCAGCACCAACAAACATGCACAGCTAAACATCCACCAAAGTTTGGAGATGGTCGTGCGTGTTTTGAATTACTGGCGAATAGTTTGGACCCATTCTACTTTCATTAAAGTGTTATGTACTTGTTGTTCATAGTGTTTGCATTGTTCATATTGTTTGTTCATATTGTTTGTTCATATTTTGTTTGCAATGTTCATAGAGTTCAATAAAAGGCTAAAACTGATTTGATTTCTTGTTGTTTATCTTACACATTAACAATTGTGATTATATTCCCTCTCGAATATAGTTTGATGGCCCTGAAAAGGGCCGTATTTGGTTTTTGTGATCCTGAATTACTCGGAGTCACCCTACTAACTCTGAATAATCAGGGTCAAACCATATGCCATAATAGGCAGCGCACTGTAGGCCCATGTTTAGCGAAAACACAGCAGGCCAGGCATACACTTGATAGGGTGCCCTACAAAACGGGCACTCTGAAGCCGTGCGAAGCATCTGATGCATACAATGTCCTGACATTGACACTGGTTTATGTGATATATATCCTCCTCCCTCTCCTCTAAACACACACCACACTTTTCGAACCAGAGTTTTTGTTCGGACATTGTGATTTCATCCTTCTTTTTTAAAAAAAAACACTTATATAGTTATGAAAAAAAGTAGGTCAGTAGGTCAATCCATCCCCCAATGTCAAGGCCGAAGACAATGCTATCCAACTTAGGTCAAGGTCGAACTTGATTCATTGGATGGAAATTACATTCTCTGATTGGTGTACGCTAACAGTAGAAAGTAGGTCAATCCGCCTCAAGACTATAAAGCACACTGCATCGTATCATAATCCTACTATCCAACCATGGAAAGCTACGTAACTTCTGATATCGTTAACACGCCATACAGCTGCTGATTTGTATGAGCTGACTACAGCTGCTAACCAGGCATCAGTGTCGTACACTCCGACTCCGATATACCAACCCAGCTACCAACCAACGTATCAACCTCAGCCTCCACCACACCAGCAGCAACCAGTACAGCAACAACAACCAGTGCAACAACCAATGCAACACCAACGACAGTGCAGCCAGTAAATAATGTTGGACAATCTATTCTGAGGGAACTCAAAGAGGTGAACAACAACCTCATCAAATTGCAAAAGAGAATGGTAGAAGTGGAATGCCGTATCAAAATGAAAACAGACAAGCTGGTGTGCCTATCACTTCACTCCGGAAAATGTGGAAGCATCCAACAACGTCCACTTGATGGTGGATCCCATTCTAAGAATGGACTTGGAGCCCATTGTAAAGACATACAAAATAGCAAAAAGAGTAAGAAGTAGAGAAAGAAAAAAACAACGGCCCTTTCAGGGCCAACCCAGATGTCTCGAAGACATATTTTTACAATGTCAAACCAAGATAAATAAAAGTATCAAACGAAATGAATTCATGCCATTCGTTTTCAGACTGTGCTATGGATAAGTCACATATAACTATCGACTGCATATCTGACATGGACAAAATAGAAGCCCGACACCAACGTTCGCTTAAACTACAAGCCCGATACCAACGTACGCTTAAAATAACAACAACACTCAGGAGTATCATAGACAAAT
Source organism: Solen grandis (assembly GCA_021229015.1). Classification (NCBI taxonomy): domain Eukaryota; kingdom Metazoa; phylum Mollusca; class Bivalvia; order Adapedonta; family Solenidae; genus Solen; species Solen grandis. Next base: position 4,327,395 of record CM037794.1, on the reverse strand, counting down.
TGAGTGCATGTTACTTTCATGAACTATACTACGATGATATCTTAAATATCATTGAAGCACATTTCATCACCATAGAACATGTTGAATACCTGCTGAAGAAAACTCATAGACAAATAGAGTAACCACTACTCTGTGAAAAAAAACAACAACGGCCCTTATCAGGCCAACCCAAATGCCTCGAAAGAGAATATACCTCAATTGTCACCATTATTTTCAAATTCCATTCAAAATATTTCTTTCATTAAAAATATGATCCAATGTTTTATAAAAAAATGTTACAAAATGTTACAAAAATGTTACAAAAAAAAGTCATCACTACTACAAATTCGGCTTGAACCCCAATGTCAAGGCCGAAGACAATGCTATCCAACTCAGGTCAAGGTTAAACTTGAATAGAAATAACATCTCTGATTGGTGTACGCTAATAGTAGAAAGTAGGTCAATCCACCTCAAGGCTATAAAAGCGCACCGCATCAAGCATTCGGTCATATTCTCGCTGCACAACCATGGAACCAATTCAGCAACTGAGTGAATTTGTCCACGAATTGATGGGGTTGATCGAACGACAACGCAATGAGTGGAGACAACAGCAAGACCATATTGCAGAATACCATCTGTTTTGTCAAACATGGTACATCAGATGATATTGAGACAACAGATGATGCAACGCGATGAACATGATGACTATATGCTCATGGAACATCAGGAGATGTTGAGACAACAGCAACAAGATGAAGATGAAGATCATATGCTCATAGAACAACAGCAGATCTTACAAGATGAAAAACGATGTCATCGTAATCAGTGACGATGGCATCGAAACCGAGCACGATGTGGACAATGTCACCGAAATCTAAAGAAGAAAACAAAACGGCCCTTTTCAGGGCCAACCCCAATGTCTCGAAAGGACATTTTTACAATTGTCATTTTTACAATTTTACATAAATCTGTTTTCATATAGAGTACCATTCGGTACTATAGATTCTGTTTTCATATAGAGTACCATTCGGTACTATAGATTCTGTTTGAGTACCATTCGGTACTATAGATTTTGGTACCATAAATACCAAAAAAAAAAAAAATTTATGGTACCACGGTACCATAAAAAAAAAAATTTATGGTACCTTGGTACCATAGTGCCACCTATACTACTGAAAACCCTATCGTAAAACGAATGAATATTTCCTAACAAGCAGTCTTACTGCATGCAATAATTCGTAATTATGAAATAATATTCTGTAACACAAAAAAATAAAGAAAAGTCTGAAGTGTTTTAATGGATCGGATAGAATCGGGTAGTACATGTGTATACATGTATGTGTATAGCCACCATGAATGCTTGGACCCACTAATTAAAATTTCAAAGGTGATTTTTTTATTCTTTTTTCTAATAAATAAATTTAAATTGTTCATTTCTTAACAAATTGTATTAATTATTAAGGTTAATTGTGTAGGTTAGTCGTGTTCTTGAATATTTCATAAAACAGAATTTAAACCCAATTCAAGAATAAGATGATTAACACGTTCCACTAAACATATATTTATGAAATATTCAAGTACATGAATAAGCTTAATGAATGAATTATTACCGCTAGCGCTATGCATTGGGCTGCGTTCAGTTAATCATAGCATTCGCAACTATTAGACATATGGTTCCCTGCTTGTATTCTATATGCTATGATAAAACAGGGATGCAGACGCTAATGTTAGGGACTTTTAATCGCAACTGAATGCAGGGTAGGTGTCAGGATAATACTGTATGTCATTACATTACCTTTGCCTAAAGTTTTATGCATGGGATGCACCAGGCCTTGTCCTATGTAGGCCTGAAGTTGCGTTCGGTCTGGTGAGATTTTTTTACTGGTACTCCGGTATGGGTGTCCTCCCACATTAAGTACCTGAGGAACTCCAGTAAGAATGCTAACAAGATATCAATTGTTGTAAAATAAATAAATGTTTACTTTTTATGGTAGAGGGTCATAAGGTGGTCATTTCTTCATGAAAATAAATGAGAATGATTTTGAAATATTTTATATGAATTTTAACACTTTCATAGTTCTTTGCTTATATTTGAAGAGAAAACACCCATATATAATAAGAAGGTATTTTTTTCGTTTCATTATGTCGTTTCAATAGGTGGATTTTCATAAAATTGGTCTTATTTTGCGTGGAAGGAATGAATTAAGACATACAGGGACAAAAACACCCCTTTGCCTGAGGAATCGCCCTAAAAATGATCACGAATTTAAAAAAAAAAAAAAACGTTTGGTCGGAGTAGTTCTGGCTGACGGAATCTCCTGTGTAAAACTTATGAAATATTAGTGTTGAATTGTATGGACAGATACTGATAAAAGAAACAATAAACCTAAAAGGTTGAAAGCTACTTTGACTTATTTGAGTGGAAAATTGGTTTTTAAACCAGAGTGATATGAATTACAGGTTTTGAAAAAAATTTAAACCCCGCATTTTTTGTTCAACAGTTCCCTTTAATGAAAAAATGGCCTCGGAAAAAATAAGTTTAAAAAACAGTGTAAAAAAAAAACTAAAGGGTATTTACCCCCAAGGGAAAACTCACCACAAGATTGAACATAAAGTCCTGCTCATTTCAAATTTGCGAGTTATCTCAAACTTTGAATACGGGTTTTGATTATGAAAAGAGTGGGGGTGATATTGCCAAAATTACATCCAGCAATCATTTAACTTTGATGATTTATTTTTCAAGTTCAAATAATTTATAATTAAGTTTAGTCTGTTGGATCTGTTGGTTCTTGTCTTTTTTGGAATTGTCTATAGGGTAGCGGGGGGTGGTTTGCCTTTGACCTTTGGTTTCCATCGGGATTTGGCTGCATCGTCATATATTTCCTGAGGAAAAAGAATTAAAAAGGAAAGGGACTATTATGCAATAAAAATTTTGTTTTCGGGTGACTCAAAATGTGTTTTTACTATTGTACGGGGTTTTCCTGCAAAAAGTTTTTTCCCTTAATAAGTTTTTGCAGTTTTAAAAGTGCCCAATGCACTTGAATGGTCCATTTGGCAACGTTTTTTCCGTTTATTTGTCCCGAATTGCTTTCAAATCCCCTAGTTCAAATTGAAATCTTACAGTCACACTGCCCAATTTTTACTTGTCACTTTTGAAAATGGATAAAAGATATGTTTTGGTAGAAATATTAAATGTCCCCTTAGGTATAGTTTTAAACCCTTTCCCTCATTAGACTCATTTTGACGCACTCAATAGGTACCAATATAAAGTCTGATCTGCCCGAAAACCCCCCCAGTTAAAAACCTTTCCAAATTTTTAAATTTCAAAAAACCCCATTTCCAGACCACTGAGGGGGGCAGCGAACAGCAAAAAAACCCGATCAGCCTGCGATTATCGAGGTGATCTGGTTTTATGCTGTTCGCATGGTCTTTTCATGGTTTTTCCCCTTATTTAAGGAAAAAGGGGTTTAAAAAGATATTTGGGCATTTTGAAAAAAATGGGGGCCTCACGCCAAAATTTTATGTGTTAAATTTTAAATTTGGGTTTAAGCTTTTTTTTTAAACTGGGGGGAAAAAAACCTGGGCCAAGGAAAGATTCCCGTTCTGTAGCAAGGCAAAAAAAAAAAAAAAAAAGCGCGATTGTCGGTGAAAGATTTTGCAAGTCGTACTGGGTTTTAAAAAGGAAGTGTTTCAAACAATTACTCTAGGTGGATTACCTCATTGAGGAGCAAAAAAAAAAAAACAAAAGGGCTTAAGTTTCCCAAATTAAAATAAAGGTTGTGATAGTTTGGATTATTTTAATTAAATAACAGGTATGAAAACCCGGGGAGCACATGTTTTTTTTTCCCCCAGAGGAGGGCTAATAACAAGGGAATGTAAAAGAAAAGGTTAAAAAAAGCCCCTGTATTACAAGGGGAGCCCCTAAGTTCAAAAAGGATTTTTACGCAATTTTGTTTCCCCGTTCATTTAATCATACAAAGCAATTTTGGGCGATTTTTAACCCAAAATCTGCGGAAAATTTTCACTAAAGAAAGTGAAAGAGTTTTTTAACAAAAAAAGGATGGTAAGTAAACCATCTAATACACGACAACGCATCCTCTTACAGCGGGCGATATTAAGGCATTTTTTTTGTTTTTGTTTCCAAAAAAAATGAAAGTTGTATACCATCCCCCTTTTTCCCTGAGCTTGGCTCCTTATGTTTATTTCAAAAGCTTCAGAAAATGCTTTTGGAAAAAAATTTAAAAGTATGTAAGTCCAAAAAATTTTGGGGCCCTGTAAAAATTTATCAATATATCAAACCCAAAATACGGAGACTATCTGCTATTCACGTTTTGGGGTTTGGGGAAAAGGTGGTATAATTTAAAGGGTTTGTAAAAAAAATAATTTTGATAAAAAGAAAAAAATAAATCCAAACCCCAAGGGACGGGAAACTTTTGCAGGCCCCCTTGTACTTATTTAAATGTGTAATATTGGGATAAATATACTAATCTGATTCTGGTATGAAAAGCAATTCCCGGCAAACCTTTGGGGAAAAAAAATTGAATAACATTTGGAACCATCGTATATAAAATTTTCCCAAAATGTGGGCTTTTCAAATGAAATGTTATTGTTTTTGGTTTCAAACATTGCGGGTCAAACCAACAGATAGTTAAAAGGGTATACGAGTATCAATTGATGAAAATTGCGGCAAATATTCGCTAAACCTTTCTCCAAATTGTTGACGTCTAATGTTATTCAATACAGGGGTAAAAAAAAAATGCAGCTTCATGAAAAAGGCCGGGGGTTCAAACATGCATACACACATACATTTCTTTCAGCGATGTTTTGGATCATAACTCACCAATGTACCCCGAAAACACCTAAAAGAACCACAAAGGGGTAACCCGTCAAATTTCTTTTTTTTTAAGTCATTTTAAAAAGTTTTTTTCTGCGAGCGAGTTCAATGAAAAGTCTATATCGACTTATATCAAAAAGGGTTTCCCATATACAACATAATTTATGGCATATCCCTCAAGTACATGTTTTTGGGAAATTGAGTGATAAAGCTTTTGGGAATAAAATTAGAGCTAACAATGGTTCCCTTTTTCTGGTGGAAATTCCCCTGTGAAGTTGATGAGACTCCGTTGTGTTTTGGTTAGTATCGGGAGTCAAAAGATTTTTGAACATGAACTTCTTGGTAGTATGAAGTACCTGATTGGATGAGTCTTGGCTGCCCCAAAAACCCCATTTCGAGATGACAACAGAAACCCGATTTTTTATCACCCATGTTCAGGCGTTTCTCCAGAACGTTACCTAAGTAAATGTAATGGTTCCCCCTTTCAACAACTGTATCAAAGTTTTAAAAAGAGTGGGGTTGTTTTTTCATTGTTTCCCCAAAAAGTTTTTCCCACAAGTAGCCCTTTTGCCCCTCGCTGGCCCCTTTGTCCAAAATACACTCACTTTTAAATGCTATCGTCGATCGCTTGTTTTCCCAAAAGTCCATCGATAAACATAACCTGACATCAACGCTTCTTTTAATCTTGCATAAAAAATACAGACGTTACTATACACTTTATCCTTTTTGTTTTTTTTAAACCCCTTTCTTCGATGCTGTCTGCAATCTCACTATAATGTTTTTTTCTATACGACAGAAATGCTTCAAAAACCCCACTTGTCTCTTCCCCTTTTAAGACTTAAAAAGGGCCCTGACTTGGGTTTTCTGTCAGGAAGGGATCTAAATTTTTTGAGATTCGGTCTCGGTGGGGTGGCCATCTTTTTGTAAGGATGGGCTGGTAAGTCACTGTCCCGAAAATTTCCCGTACATCAAAATATTTTTTTTCCCCGTTAGCCTGTACCCCCTGTGAAGACATTTCTTTTTCTCGTCATCCACAGCGGCCTGTTTCACTGCATGTCCCAAAACAGGTATATCAAAGCATTGAATTTTTAAATCAAAAAGAAAACAATTAATTTAATTAATTTTTTTTTAATCAATAGTGTAGTTTGTTTATTTGTGAAACGATTCTACTTCAGATGCTAATTTGATATTAAATTTAAATGGACCCAAAAACAATTTTTACTTTTGTGTCAAAAACTCAAAAATTATTTGCCGGGTATTTTCAATTTTGGGTTTCCCAAAACTCTCGCTCTTCTTTTCTCCCCTGTGTTAATCTCGGTACTTTATTGTAGGCGTAAGCCGTTTTAAAATGGATTTTGATTATTTCTTGGAAAAATATTAATCTTGGTTAAAAACCGAAGAGTTTTGGAAAAAACACTCGTTTCAATTTGGTTTTTCATAAATAGTTTTAGGGGTATTTTTCCCCCATAAAATGTTTCAGGATGCAAAATCTTTCAGCGAGATTGACAATTTAATATACCTATTTAAACATAAAAATCATCCAGATGAAAAATTTTTTTAAAAATAAAAACCCCCCAGTTGAAAAAAGGGAAAATAGTTGTGAGTCTTTAGAAAGGTAGTTTAATCTTCTTGAAAGGGGACCATTTAAAATTAAATTTTCAATTTTATTAAATATATTTAAAATTGTAAACCTTCTACCGGCCCTTTAAAATTGCATATCTTTCTTGTTGTTTTTTCTTACGACGAATATCTTTTTCAAAAAATATTTCATGTTGTTGTTGTTTCAATTTAAATACACTCATCCCTCTTTTAAGCATCAAGTCAAGAGAAAAACGAGAAAGTAGCCCCTTAGCAAAGGTGGTTACTTTAAAAGGATGGAAATATTTATCAAAATTTCTAGTTTAATAATATCAAAACTGACCCTTAAAACAGGTAGTGCTTATACATGCAAATTTTAACTGTTGATGGAATGAAAGGGATAACCCTATTTCATATAACAAAACAAAGTTCCTTTGATGTACTTACCCCGAAGGGCCTTAAAGAGATTTCGCCCCACTTAAAAGAAATGTATATTCCCAAAAAAAAAGGGCCCAAAGGGAAAATTTACTTAATTTTTTTTGCATGTCCCTTTTTTCCCCCCTTTAGATTTGGAGACTTGCCTTTTCGTTTGAAATCCAAGCCCCTTGGTCCACATTCATCCGTTGATGACAATGTTGATGAGCGCGATAAAAATCTGTTTTGCCTCGCTGGGTTTGAAAATACTGTTTGACATGGCATAGAGAGTCTGTTGGGCGTTTCTGTCTCCTCTTTAACCGTTTTCATTCTCACATAAGAAGGCGTGGCAAATACATCACATGATTCATCCGGTACGTCTATCCCGCCAGAGCGAACAAAACCACGTGATTTGCAGGTACTGATGTTAACATAGGTGTGATCTGAGTTAGTGTTTTCTGCTAAACATTCATTATCGGGGACGTGGTCCCGGATCTCATTAAACTGTAAACCTTTCTGTATGTGTAAGATTTGTTCTAGCCGTTCCTCGATTGGTCTGAGAGCTTCTTTGATTTCATCACGGACCATGTTTCTGATTTCGTCTACATGTTCCCTAAATGTAGGTGACTAAAAAAAGAGCCACATATATATATATATATATATATATATATATATATATATATATATATTTATTATATATAGTTGCATCATCCTGATACAAAAAAAAACTTTTGTAATATACAAATAAACCTACATCTGGACGCTATAGAATTTGAAAAGTGTGCATTTAATAGCATTATGCTGCCCTTTCAGTAGGCCTATATGCGGAATGCATACATATATTCTGATTCATATTCATACAGAGTCTGTCATTTTACAGGCGTTGCATGCATTACTACGGATTCAACGGATGGGGTTCGAACTCCGTCAGAGGCTGGTATCTTTCACCACTTTCTCTGATCCAACCTAAGAACCATCAATAAGAATTAATACTCTTTGTAGCAGCTTATTTCCCAATCGATGTAAAAATGAACCAGTTAAACTATGAACGTTATTGTCAATTTTTTTAAAAACAAGTATTTAACGTTTCGGGTTATTATGAATGTTCATTTATTTCAGAACTTTTAGCAAACCGAATCAAACATGCGAAATTTGAGAAAGCCAATCATGAAAAAATAAGATATGCCATTTTGTTACATGTGGCAAATAAGAACAATAAGATATACTTCGCGAATTTCTTGAATGTATGTATTGCCCGACCCGGAAGAGCTTGCAGACCGGGAACCAGTTTCAGATGATATTGACTGGACGGTTTTGGGATGGTTTCCTCTGAATGTGTTGTCTGATCTCCAGAATGGTTCTCGCTTTCTTGCACCTTGGTCTGGTATCCGGCCTCTGCGAAACTAAGTGGAATGTTGTGTTCCACATGTTCAAAACCAAAGGGTGCCGATATGTCCTCTTTTTCACTTCCTTCTTTTGTCTTCGGCCTTTCGGAAATCTAAAGTTCATTTTTTTCTTCAAGGTAGGTGATGCTAAGCCACCATATTCTGCTAATCTGAATAATAAGAAACACGAAATATTTGGAATGTGTGTGTGTGTGTGATATAACGGCATTTTTCTTTTTTAAAATGTGTTATCCATTTAAGACTGTTTCATTTACTGTTTTTATGCCTTTTTATAACAAAACATAGATATATAAACCCCTTTTTTCATTTAAAAGTGAAAGAATACGTATTATAATTTTACAAATTATAATAGGCACTACTTATGTACAGGGAGACTTGAAATGATACAGAGATTTGTCCCGTAATCCCAACCATGCACAAAATGATGATGAGATGATGATGATTTAGGCATAATGATAATGATAAACCGATATATTGTCTAAAATATCAAAATGAGTATATATATAAAACATACCAGCCAAATCTATCTATCTATCTATCTATCTATCTATCTCTCTCTCTCTCTCTCTCTCTCTATCTTTCTTTCTTTCTATCTATCCATCTATCTATCTATCTATCTATCTATCTATCTATCTATCTATCTATCTATCTATCTTTCTTGTATACACATTGATTTACTAAGATGTTAATAAGTTGTGTCGCCTACAATGCGTGTTCAATCTAGGAAAGAAAAGAGCTTTGTAAATGATTCCCGTATAAAAAATAACCTAAACCTGTTGAGAGAACAGATGGCGGCGTGGTCATTATGGGAGGAGACCAATGAGAACGTCCCCTTGTCTGGAGGGGCGGTCACTGTAACATCTTACGCATTGATGACAAGTATATTAAAGTTCCATAACTCCCAACTTAAACGCAAATGATAAAATATTGGATTATATCCCTTCTATACAGTCACCATATGATGTAACAGAAATTATTACATATAAACATATTCGATGTTGGGTAAGTGTATACATGTACACTATGTACGGATCCTGAGAGGAGAACCGATATTCGGAACCCCCATGAGATCTTTTGTTTAATCGGAATTTTTGCCAAAATCTGAGATATTTTAACATTCGCTTCATCACAACGGCTCAAAACCCATCAGAAATCAATTGCTTGATGAATGTTCGTGTACATTTATACAAAACGATATCCGTTTCTTAAGCAGAGCGGAAATTAAATGAAGGAGGCGATTTTTTTTTCTCAATTATACTTTCAAACACCGAGTGAACCAGTCCTACAATTAAGCGACGGTTCATAAGGAAACAAAATTGACTTATTCTTTATATGGGAGGCTACCATTTATAGTAACTCATCTTGGGGATAACTCACGCGTAGCGATGTCACTTAGACAGCGTTTTATATTTTTATTTCAGCGACAAGACTCCCTATTGTGAAGTGTTGGCCATTTTGAATCATAAAATATAGATCTGGCTCGTATAGTCGATTCCGTATATGTTCGCGGACGCTGGTCCAAATCAGCCGTTAGCGATGTCTAATATATGACCAATAATTTCATACCTAGATCAAAATCCCATTGAGCTGGTTTCGAAAATATTTGCTGATATGGTTTTATCTATTTCCGCCTTCGAAACATCGGATAATTCATGTTCACCGGAAGTTACGTCACATAATTTTCAATTTTGGTTTTGAGCTTGAACCTTGACCGACCCTAGTCGTGTTGGTGTCGAACGAAAGGTCTCGACGACCTTTTCACGTTAAATGATTCAAATAGGATTATATATATATATATAATATATATAAAGAACGTCGCTGTAGCAGCAATCATTGACGTTTTAACACTAACATCGCCGCCACCTACTCTTTCTCTACAGCCACATCCGTCGTATCTGCTCAAATGTAGTTTCGTAGGGACATAAGATTGTTAGAAAAGGCCTAAATATATAGAAATTATAAGCTCCAAAACCTGTAAATCAACCGAAATACGGAACAAATATAGAGAATTATTGAATACGTAAGTAAATGCGATTAATCTGCCTCTTGGTACCACAAGTCTTGTATAAAAGTCACACATGATATCTCAACATGTGATTGCGGTTTACGCTACATGTTCAAGAGTATATCATTACGCCTTATGATTGATGTATGTGAC
>CM037794.1:4266926-4316926 GCA_021229015.1 Solen grandis | reverse complement strand
GTCCACACTGTGTCATAATTTCAATGGCCCAATATAGTAAGCAGTTTTGGTAACCAGCCAAAATATCTTGAACACTCTAGAGTTATGGCCCTTTAATTGCTGAAAAATTGCGGAATTAACAATCTCCGCTCGCAAAACTCAAACGTGAACAAATCTTTACCAAACTTCGTCACAGTGTGTATTGGCACAGTACCTTAGTCGAGTTGAAAACCAGTCAGAATATCCAACTTTAGAGTAATGACCCTTGAATTGATAAAAACGCAGGATGGGCGTATTTTGAGATAACCTGTGCTCTTGTTATCTGTTGAAAGCAATATATTGGGGTATTCATAACCTTTGGTGATAGTTTAAGTTAAAATTTAGAAATGTTGCTGTTACAATACTTTAAGTTTCGTCACTGAAAATATTAACACAGGTCTATGAGGAGCTGGGGGCTATTGGTGCAGATGCAGCAGAGCCGAAAGCCCGCGGGATTCTTTTCAGGTCTGGGCTTCACTGTCAAGATGATGGATCGGGGGACCAAGAACCTGTCTGGAGGCTGGAGGATGAGGGTCTCCCTGGCCAGTTGATTCTCAGGACTTAAATAAAAAAAATCTTTGTAAACATGATACACAAGCATTACACTCTGCTAATTAAACATACACATTTTTATAGTGTATGAATTCCACTCCGTTTATTTGCCAGAAATTGTATTGGTATACCTCACTTCTGCTTGATTCTCAGGACATAAGGGTAATTCCATGACTGTTAGCCCAGTGTCAGTATGATCTGACCGGGCGTGCAGTTTGCCTACAGCATCATATCACTATGTGAGAAAATTCCCAAATATCTAAGATACTGTCAGTGGAAACAAAAGGAAAGCAGTGCTTTATATATGCTCCCAGAGCAGAATGTGCTCAAAGCGAGCTATTGTGATCACCCTTTGTGCGTCCTCTGTCATAGTGCGTCGTGCAGCATATACAAATTTTCTTTCAAAGACATCTCTGAAACCACTTGGTAGAAATTGATGAAACTTGGCATGAATGATCCTTAGGTGGTCCTTCACAAAAAGTGCTTAAATAGGTTTGATGCATGCAGAACTCCAGTTGCCATGCCAACCAGCACCATTTTATTGAAAAAACAACAACAACAACAACAAAAAAAAATGAAGATCATCTCCTGAAACCAGTAGTCAATAATTCAATTTCCTGTAACACAAATGGTCACCTCATAGTCATCTACCATAATTGCTAAAATGAAGTTGTTTCCCTTGAAAAATGGTTCCAAACAGTGTTGGCTAGTTCCTTATATACTCTATATAGAAAATTTCCAAATTGTCTCCTCTGAAACCACTGGTCAGAATTTAATTTTATGTGGCACAAATGATGACCTGATATTACTTTATCATAATTGCTAAAATAAATTGATCTCTTGAAAAATGATTATAAAATCAGACTTCACTAAATGCGTAGCCTTAATGGGCTGTAATGTCAGTGGGTCTTTCAATAAGTAAAATAAAAAAAGAGGCTATAATAGCAGTTGATCTTTGTATAAATAACAAGAAAAGATTAAAACAAAATGTTTTAATGGATGGCTTACAATAAGCTACTGTCCCACTCTCTTCCTCTCTTCTACTGTTTTGACCTTATAACCAAAACCTGTTTAATAGGTCTATGATTTAAGTCAAAAGGTAGAAAATACAAATTAACAAACGCAAAATAATGGATGTGTAAAAACTAGTATTTAAAGCATACTATAAAATATAGTCCAAGAATTTCCAAAAATACGCTGCATTGTGTCATGTTTTAAAACAACCTTATTAATACTTTAATTTATGAAATGTTATTTTTTTCATTATTAAGTCTCATAAACGAAGTTTGGAGACTTACTGTTTTTATCCGTTTCTTATTAGGACTTTCCTGCCTACATTCAGAAAGTCGTATAGGGTTTTGTACTGTTTTTTTAAATTATTCTTCTTCTTTTCTTATTATTCTTTTTTTCTTTCGTTTATATTTGTGTTAATTTCAATGGTTGCCAATGCCCAGAACAATGAAATTTTATGCCATATATTTCAAACCATGAGTTTTCAAATGAAATGAATTTCATATTCATATGACATCATATTATGTCAATTTGACGTTGGGTGAAAAAGTTTGTATGTGGTCTACAGCCATTATTTCGGAACTGATTTTCATCAACATTTCACAGAATGTGTATGTTAGGCTCTAATTCTGCATTTTCAAAATTCGAAAAGGCAAAGGCTCTAGGAACCATTGACGTCATATTTCAAATGCGCATAACATCGCTTCCAGATGAGCTAGAACATTGGTATTAGAACAGAATAAAAGTTTTTAAGGTCCTCTTTACATTCTGAGAAGGTGAACATCATAAGGTGAAAAGTAATATCTAATTTCTGTCTGTTAACTTCTATAATGTTGCAAATGTCCGAGCACCTTGAAAATTTTAATAGCGTATGCTTCGCATAGTAAACTTTGCATTTAATGATTTTCATTTGCCTATGTCTAAATAAGTTTGTACGCAATTTACAGCCATATTTCTGGACCGATTTTTCATTCAAATTTCACAGAATGTGTATGTTAGGCTCTAGTTGTGCATCCCGGTGTCCCCTTTTTCAAAATTCAAAAAGGCAATGGTTTATGGTGAATCCAAGATTTGAACCATTGACGTCAAATTTCAAATGCGCATAACATCGCTTCCAGATGAGCTAGAACATTGGTATTAGAACAGAATAAAAGTTTCAAGGTCCTCTTTTTTCATTCCGAGAAGATGAACGTCATATACTTCATAATTATGACGTCATAATGCCAAATAAACTTTTGTATTAAAACTTAACGTTTTTTAACCCCTGTAGGCTTTATTTTTTGCATGATTTGCTTGAAATTTTGACTGAAAATGCAGCATTAGATTCTATGGAGCCGTGTTACTTCCGTTTCTGGAAAAATCCAAAGGTCAAGGTCATTTATCAATTATCCGGTTTTTTTCTTTGTCCTTAAATATCTAAAAAAACGGTAAATATTCTATCGAGACACTATGCATATTATTTGTAGTGCTTAGAAAGACCTTTCAGATGAAATTTTGTTTTTGATGATCAGGGTTGAATCAGTTGAGTTATAGTGGAAAAACGAAAATTTGGTAATCCCCAGTGTGTTTTAATAGTTTATATCTTGAAAACCTTTGATTTTTGAAAATATGATGATGAATATTATTTGTAACAATGTTTGGCCGTTTTTTGATGCTTAAAGTGTAATGATTAAACCTAAGATTCATGGAGTAATGGCAAAAAAACGAAAGTGGTGCATATAGCTTTGGTGATTTTTGCAGTTTTCTCGACATTTAACAGCTTGTATCTCAAAAACTATTGAAAAAAATTCCTATAATATAAAGCGTGTGAAATGTAAAGAATTGTCAGACATTAGATGATGCAGCTTTAGATCCTATAGTGCAAAGTCACTTCCGTTTCCAGAAAAAAGCAATGGTCAAATTCATATTTAAAATATATCGATTTTTCTTTGGCCTTTAATATCTCAAAAACAATAAATATTATATCGAGAAACTATGTATATAATTTGTAGTGCTTTGAAAGACCTTTCAGCTTTTGATGATCAGGGTTGAATCAGTTGAGTTATAGCTGAAAAACAAAAATCTGTTACCCTCAGTGCGTTTAACAGTTTATGTCTCGAAAACTTTTGATTTTTGAAAATAAGAATATGAATATTATTTGTAGAGCTATGTTTGGTCGTTCTTTTGATGCTGTAAGTTTTACGATTGACCCAAGAATCATGGAGTAATGCATATAACGAAATTTGTGTATGTTACTTTATGATAGACCCAAATATATTGCAATTGGATTGAATGGATTTTCAAGACCTTTGTTTTGGTAAAAAAGTACAGAAATTGGTCAACTTGTAAGAAGGTAATGTCAAAATAAGAATTGATGTTTAGTTAATTTTGCCTACGATATAAAGCTCTTACAATTGACAAAGCTAGTAGAAAGACCTATCATTCATATCAACAAATGAAATCTAGTTATTATTATTCTTCCTTCTTCTTTCTTCCACCAGCAACTTTGTGTGGGCCATATCTCAGAGGCCGCTTGACCTATCTTAACAGAACTTCACACACTTATAGTCCCTCAATGACTAGTAGTGCCCCCCCCCCCCCCCCCCCCCCCCCCCCCTGAATTTGTAAATGTGGGTCCCTTGGGTCAGACCCCACCCCCTCAAAGATAAATTTTTTGTATAAAAAGTGTACTTTGGTAAAATATTTCACATTTCCAACCCTGAATCATTTATTTTTTTGTTACCGTCCCCTGAATTTTACTTCTGACCTTATATCTTATAACTGTTCAATCCCCACCTCTAAACCATATAAGATAAGATAATCTTTTATTATAGTGACATGTTATATATATATATATATTCTTGTTCCTCATGATGAGATGGATTTAATTTTATATTCACATGGGTCACCAATGGGTCAGGCCCCACCCCCTGAATTTACTTAAGACCTTTTATCTCAAAAACTGTCCAGATCCCCACCCCTAAACCATATATATTCTTCTTCCACATGATGAGACAGATTAATTAGTACTAATTTGGTGTCCCCAGAGGTCACCCGGGGTCAGGGGCCCCACCCCCAATTTTACACGGTCAGATTAGGCGCAGCTATGTATAAGGTGCATCCTAACTTTCAGAGTAACTTATTTGGAAAAAAAAAATCACTTATTGTATCGTATGCAGCGAAATCTTGTTTTGAAATTTGCGCCGTCGTACATTTTGACAGACCGAAAGCTATCCGTACGTCACCGGGCTAATCATAAGGTGAACCGTTTTACTTACACATGGCATAAGATTACCGTTAGACCGTTACATTAACGACGGGTAGGATAAAGGTGACACATTTTCATAACATGACATTACTCAACCGTGTCCCCGCATTCTAACACTGGGGACCATTGTCACCTGTCAAAATTCTCCCAACTAACAAACATTACGTAACAATTGCCACCTGTCAAGTTTCTCCTATACATCATGAGGTCCCGTAAAATAAACTTGTTTATATTGAAAATGGCTTCCATCAAGTTGTTTCAGTTTCTCACAATCATTTTATCATGAAATATACCTGTAGGATAACTAATAAGAACAAAAGCAGTAATCTGGTATTGTTTATCATAGTTTCATATAGACTTTGTGTCATATTATCGTATTCATTGGCTTTCAGTATTTTCCCTTTTCTGAGATCGTATACCGGTAATTTTCACTTCTCGGTGATTGAAAAAAGAAACCTGAAATGCTGTATATCATCATATAAGGTGCACCCCCTCTATAAACTTGAATTATCTGGAAAAAAAGTGTGCCTAATCTGCCGGTGTATATGGTACTTCGGTGTCCCCAGAGGTCACCCAGGGGTCAGGCCCCACCCCTCAATTTTACTTATGACCTTATATCTCAAAAACTGTCCAGATCCCCACCCCTAAACCATATATATTATTGATCCTCATGATGAGACAGATTGAATGGTACTTCCTAAGTGTCCCTGGGGGGGGGGGTCTCAAAGGGGCTTGGCCCCACGTAGTCAGTTTTACCTCTGACCTTAATTTCAGAAACCATTGTGATCCCCATCCATAAACCATATATATTCTTTGATGTTCACTTGGGTCACCAAGGTGTCAGGCCCCTCTTCATTTGGGAGACTTAGTAATAGTTTACTGTTAAAATTATTACTTGTTTAATTTATTATTATTTTACTACTTCTTTTGATAAAGAAATTGAAATGAGACCTGATGATAACTAGAGACACTAACGCGACAGCATCGGGTTTTCGTGAATACAACAATCTTTGGTGCCTAGTAATGCTACAAAGTTCCATTTAGTGTAGTATAGAAGTAACATGATTCAAACATTTAATTTTCAGATTGAAACATAAAAACTTATTTACAATTGATCAACAATGAATCAAACTTTGAACTGTCATAAAATAACCAAATCATGCCCAATTCTTTAAACCATAACATTGCTGGAAAGAGCTCTTTCAGCACTTTGACTTTTGTCCATATTCTCTCAAAAATATTTTTAGTTTTGGAGCTATTTTGGGCCAAGGAAAAAAACTTTAATCGTAATATGACCTTGGCCACTGCATTTTTAACTTTTCAAATTGTTAGACTCTTTGAATTATAAAACTACATTACAGGTAAAAAAAAATTATGAAGATTGAATAAAAAATAAAGTCAGGAGCTTCAAAAAACCTAAAATGTCACGTTTTTGAAATTTTGTTTTTTTTTTTTTTTTTTTTTCAAAATATTAGTGAAGTTTGATTGCAATCTGTGGACAAACCATACATACCCTAAATTCGCCAACCCATATCTTGTGTGGTATATGTCTTATAATTCATATGCCGCAAACAGAATTCTGTTATCTAATCTCAAACAAAATGGGCAGGTTTTTCATAGACCTACTCTCATTTGCAGGTTTTTGCAAGGTTCAAACATTCAACCGCTTCTAGCACATATATTTTTCACGTACCCGATACTTTGAAATCCATCATATTCTGTTGTGCTGTCATCAAGGAACAAAATGCTGAAAACCGCATTTGAATCGGACTTCAACTTTTTGAATTATATGCAAAAGAAGATTTTAAGCAAGGCGCCCCCTAGTAAAAAATGAGAAAAAAAATTGATTAAATATTTTCTATTAGGTACCTAGAAATGCAGCAAATAGTTAAATAAAGTTATGCATGGGTCAAACATTCTGTTTCTTAAATGTCACAATTTGAAGAACTGATTTACCATTGTTCAAAACAGGATCAAATTTTGGACTGCCGTAAAATGACCAAATCAAGCCCGATCTTCAAAAACTAAACATCACTAGAAAGAGCTCTTCAAGAACTAAAACTTTTGTTCATATACTCTCAAAAAAATATTTTTAGTTTTGTAGCTATTAGGGGCCAAAGAAAAAAAAATAAAATAGTAATATGACCTTGACCGTTGCAATTTATTTTTCATATTTTAATTGTGAGACCCATTCAAACATAACAATACATATCATGTGAAGAAATCATGAAGAATGAACAAAAAAATATGTCGGGAGCGACAAAAACATGTTTTTGAAATTTTAATTTTTCCTAAATTCTAGTGACCATTTCTAGAAGACTAGCCATACATTTCTCAAAATCGCCACCCCATATATTTTGTGCGTATATGTCTTGGGGTCACCTTATTTTACATAGGCTTATATAGGAAAAAACTAGAAAAATTTTCTTGTCAGAAACCACAGGCGTGGAGGTTAGATACTTGGTGTGTAACATAGCCTGGACCTCTACCAAGTTTGTTCCCCACCCCCGTCTGCGGAGCTCTACTTTAGAAATTTTGTTTACTTCAATCCATAGTTACTGGTTCTCAGCATTTAGAACACATTTTCATACTGAGAAAGCAGTATGCATGGGTATAAGACACTTCTGTGACAGTTCTAGTTTTCTTTTCCGTCAAATTACTTCTTTTAAGATTGAGGTTTGATGATCAAACTAAGTATGTAGTTACCTTTTAGGTCAGTAGGGTCAAGGTCACTGTTTCTAAAATAATATTGGTGAAAGATAACCTTGAGAAAGACTTGTAATTGTTTGAGTGACAAGGACCTTTTAAGACATCAGAATATGTGTGATTTTATGTGTTTGCTAACTTGGTTGATCTTTAGCACTTGTACTACATTCAGCACTCAAGATCAATAAAGAAACCTGTTGAGTTATGGCAGGGTTGGAGATTAATGCTAGTCCTAAGGCGACAATTAAAATCCTGGCTTCACATTATTATACCCCCACAAAGGAAGTAGGAGTCAGTCTGTCGGTCTGTTGGTCCCTTGGTCTGTCGGTCTGTTCGTCCATCCTAAAATCTTGTGACGCAGACTACTTCTACATTTCTTAACCGATTTGGTTCAAATTTTGTGTGTGTATTGATTTGATAATCAGGTTGATAGGTGTGTGATGTAAATTTCACTTGAGTTATCTTAAGGATTATAGAGTTATTTTCCCTGATTTGACTCTAAATATCTTGTGACGCGAACTTCTTCTTCATTTCTTAACCAATTCAGTTCAAATTTTGTGTGTTTAATGATAGAGGTGCGTGACATAAATTTCACTTCAGTTTTTAGCTCACCTGAGCATAGCTCAGGGTGAGCTTTTGGGATACTTGATTGTCCGTCGTCCGTCGTCAGTCGTCCGTCAACAATTTTGATGTTTACACACTAGAGGCCACAATTTTGATCCAATCTTCTTCAAACTTGGTCAGAATGTTTGTCTTGATGATATATTGAACCCTTTTGAAAATGGGTCAGGTTGGATCAAAAAGTAGGTCAGTAGGTCAAATCTTAGAAAAATCTTGTTTACACACTAGAGGCTACAATTTTAATCCAATCTTCCTCAAACTTGGTCAGAATGTTTGTCTTGATGATATCTCGAACCAGTTCGATAATGGGCCGGGCCGGACTGAAAAGTAGGTCAATATGTCAAATCTTAGAAAAATCTTGTTTACACACTAAAGGCCACAGTTTTGATGCAATCTTCCTCAAACTTGGTCAGATTGTTTGTCATGATGATATCTCGAACCAGTTTGAAAATGGATGGTGCTGGATAGAAATGTAGGTCAGTAGGTCAAATCTTAGAAAAATCTTGTTTATACTCTGAGGACAACATTTTTGGTCCAATCATCCTCAAACTTTGGCAGAATGTTTGTCTTTTGTGGATGGGGTCAGAAAATTCCTGAACATTGTTTCACCTCATCATCTTAATTCTAAAGCAATCTGTTTTGTACAGGCAATGAATGATACTTTTCTCAGGTGAGCAATCTAGGGCCATCTTGGCCCTCTTGTCTCAAGGATTACAGAGTTATTGCCCCTGATTTGACTCGAAATATCTTGTGACGTGAACTTCTACATTTCTTAACTAATTTAGTTCAAATTTTGTGGCAGGATCATTCGGATTTTCATGTGAGGAAGCCTTCTAGCTGGCTTGCGGTAGGTCGGTAGTTCTACCTAGATGCCTCCGTGCATTCGGGTCTTCCTCCACCTGTAATTAGCTGGACATAGCTATATGACTGAAATCCTGCCGAAGTAACGATAAACTCAAATAGTCAAATCATGTCAAATTTTGTGTGTGCATTGATAATCAGGGGGAAAGGTGCTTGACATAAATTTCACTTGAGTTATCTCAACAAGGATTACAGAGTTATTGCCTCTGATTTGACTCAAAATATCTTGTGACGCAAACTTCTACATTTCTTAACAGATTCAGTTCAAATTTTGTGTGTGCATTGATAATCAGGTGGAGAGGTGCGTTTCATACACTTCACTTGAATTGTCTCAAGGATGGCAGAGTCATTGCCCTGGTCCCATTTTTGAATTATCTCCCTTTTTTAGCTCACCTGAGCACAAAGTGCTCAAGGTGAGCTTTTGTGATCGCCCTTCGTCCGGCGTCCGGCGTCGTCCGACGTCCGTCGTCAACAATTTGCTTTAAACGACATCTCCTCTGAAACCGCTGGACAAAATTTAATGAAACTTGGCAGGAATGTTCCTTGGGTGAGGCTCTACAAAAGTTGCTAAAATAAAGTTGATCCATGAAGAACTCTGGTTGCCATGGCAACAAAAAGAAAAATAATTTGAAAACTTTAAAAATCATCTCCTTCAAAACTACTGGCCAGATTTCAAAATTATTTGGTACAGATTTTCCTTGGGTCAACCTCTACCAAAGTTGCTAAAATTATTCCGATCCGTAAAAAAACATGGCCACCAGGGGCGGGGCTTATTTGCCTTATATGTATATAGAGAAACCTTTAAACAACATCTCCTCTGAAACCACTGGACAGAATTTGATTAAACTTGGCAGGGATGATCCTTGGGTCAACCTTCACAAAAGTTGCTAAAATAAACTTGATCCATATAGAACTCTGGTTGCCATGGCAACAAAAAGAAAAAAAATATGACAACTTTAAAAATCATCTTCTTCAAAACTACTGGCCAGATTTTAAAATAAATTGGTACAGATGTTCCTTGGGTCAACCTCTACCAAAGTTGCTAAAATTATTCCGATCCGTAAAAAAACATGGCCACCAGGGGCGGGGCTTATTTGCCTTATATGTATATAGAGAAACCTTTAAACAACATCTCCTCTGAAACCACCGGACAGAATTTGATTAAACTTGGCAGGGATGATCCTTGGGTCAACCTTCACAAAAGTTGCTAAAATAAACTTGATCCATATAGAACTCTGGTTGCCATGGCAACAAAAAGAAAAACAATATGACAACTTTAAACATCATCTTCTTCAAAACTACTGGCCAGATTTTAAAATAAATTGGTACAGATGTTCCTTTGGTCAACCTCTACCAAAGTTGTTAAAATTATTCCGATCCGTAAAAAAACATGGCCGCCAGGGGCGGGGCTTATTTGCCTTATATGTATATAGGGAAAACTTTAAACAACATCTCCTCTTAAACCACTGGACAGAATTTTATTAAACTTGGCAGGGATGATCCTTGGGTCAACCTTCACAAAAGTTGCTAAAATAAACTTGATCCATGTAGAACTCTGGTTGCCATGGCAACAAAAAAAAAAAAAACTTTAAAAATCATCTTCTTCAAAACTACTGGCCAGATTTTAAAATAAATTGGTACGGATGTTTCTTGGGTCAACCTCTACCAAAGTTGCTAAAATTCTTCCGATCCGTAAAAAACATGGCTGCCAGGGGTGGGGCTTATTTGCCTTATATGTATATTGGGAAAACTTTAATCAACATTTTCTCTGAAACCACAGGACAGAATTTGATTAAATTTGGCAGGAATGATCCTTGGGTCAACCTTCACAAAAGTTGCTAAAATAAACTTGATCCATAAAGAACTCTGGTTGCCATAGCAACAAAAAGAAAAAAAGTATGGTATTTTTAAAAATCATCTTCTTCAAAACTACTGGCCAGATTTTAAAATAAATTGGTACAGATGTTCCTTGGGTCAACCTTTTTATCTCAGGTGAGCGATTTAGGGCCATCATGGGCCTCTTGTTTAATTCTGTTTTTTCTTGTCCGGAACATTACTCGAAAATTATACAAGGTATTGATTTAAAACTTAAAATGTAAACAGATTGCGACTAGGAAAAGTGCAGTGTCCAAGAAGTGTTACTCTACCTTGTCCCATTTTTTAATTATCTCCCTTTGTTAAACTGCTTCTTTTTTTTTTTCTTGTCCCAAACATGACTCGAATATTATACGTGGTATTTACTTGAAACTTAAAATGTAAACAGATGGCGACTAGGAAAAGTGCATTATCCAAGAACTCTTACTCTCCACTTTTATACTACTGTGCCAAACAACCATAATTGACTCTCTTTCCACTTTAAATTAAATATTTTACTACTTATTACTTACTATCACAACCAGTACACTATATATACAGGTTCTTATCTATGCTCCGCCCAGAGTCTGGCTTCTCCTGTATCAAAGCATTTTGTGGGGTATTAATCACCTTCATTGTTAGCTCTAGTTTTTCATGTATTGTATGCACCTCTCTTTCAGAAACTAAATATAGGTAAACAAAAATAAATGTGCCCTATGCATGGCATTTGATGGTAATTGACAAGTGTGTGATAGAGGTTAAGTTCATCAGCTTGGTGATTTACATAGTTGCATGTGAATGTATCATAAATTGAGATATTTGTATGTATTATGGTTCTTACCTTACAGGGCACTGTTCCTGGAACCAACACTCCTGATGTTAGATGAGCCTACAAACCACTTGGACTTGAATGCTGTTATATGGCTCGACAAGTAAGGGAATACTAGTTTTGAAAAACAAAAAAAAATCCATTAAATTTTCTCCTTTGAATTCATTTGTTAAAATAAATTTTATTTGGCCTTTGAGACAACTGCTTTGTGTATAACATATTCTATATTTAACTGATATTACCAAAAGTGTGTTTTGAAGAAAAGTAATGTTTTTCTATGCATTGTGATCTACACTTGAAATTTTTGTTAGGAAACATAAATTTAAGAACAGATTTTATTATGATTTAATTTTTACCTATCAACTGTGAATTGGCTGCCCCTACAATATACATAAACTTGATAATGTTTTTTTTTTTTTAAAAAAAAACAAAAAAAACAACCTTAATCTGTGTCCTGTAAACAGGGATCAAGTGCTGTCTATCCTTGTTTTGTACAGCAATAACTGAGAAAACCATTAACCAATCATGTGGAAACATGACACAAAAGCATGTTAACAGCATCACACATTATGAATTTATACAGTTTATCCTGTGTGTACATTGTACAGGTATATATAGATATATGCAATGAATTTCTATCTGATTTATATTAATCATGCATTTTGCACATAACAAGAGTAAAGAAATATTCAGCAACAAACGCAAGCTGTTGTTGAACTTTTATGAGCTCTTCTTACTATGAAGTAACATAAATGCATTATTATGCCCCGCCAAATGCGTGTCGGGGTTTATAGTTTTTCAGTCTGTGGCCGACTGTTTGTTCATGTGTTTATTTGTCCTTCATTCCATCACACTTAGGTTTACCTTTGCGTTAAAGCATTTTATGACCCTGAGATCTGTGATAAGGGGCATATAATTTTTGCCCTGTCTGTCTGATTTTTGGTTTGTTTATTTGTCAGCAACTTTCAATATTGGCCATAACTTGAAACAAATTGACTTGAAACTTCATATATGAATAGAATCGTCAAGGAGAAGTGCAGTGACTAAGAACCATAACTCTACCTCAGCATGGCTCATTCTTTATTGTTAGCTCACCTGAGTGCAAAATGCTCATTTGAGCTTTAAGGATCAACAGCTGTCCATCGTCCGTTGTCCACAATTGTTTCAAGCAATATCTACTCTGAAACGGCTGGGCCAAATTTGATGAAACTTGCCTATGATGTTCCTTGCATGAAGGTGTGCCAAATTTATTCAAATGATTCTTGTCCATTGCATATCTGGCTCACAGTAGCTAACAAATAGATTTTAAAAGTGAAATCTTTAAAAATCTTCTTCTCCGAAACCGCAAAGCCCAGAGCTTAGGTATTTGGTGTGTGTCTACCAAGTTTGTTCAAATCATGACTCCAGGGTCAAAATTGGCCCTGCCCAAGGGGTCACTTGATTTTACAAAGGGTTATATAGGAAAACCTAGAAAAATCTACTTATCAGAAAACACAAGGCCTGGAGTTAAGATATCGTGTGTGTAACATGACCTAGAGGACCTCTACCAAGTTTGTTAAAATCATGGCCCTGGGGTCAAAATTGGCTCCACCCCAGGGGTTACTTGATTTTACATAGACTAACATAGGAAAACTAGAAAAATCTTTTTGTCAGAAACCAGAAGGCTTGTTGTCTAGACATTTGGTGTGTAACATGGCCTAGCAGACCTCTATTCAAGTTGTTCAAATCATGGCACTGGGGTTAAAATAGGCCCCACCCTAGAGGTTACTTGATTTTACTTAGACTTATATAAGAAAACCCTCAAAAGATCTTCTCAGAAACCACAAGGCCTGGAGTTAAGATGTTTACTAGTGGACCTCAACCAAATCTGTTCAAATCATGGCCCTGGTGTCAAAATTGGTCCCACCTCAAGCTACGTGTTCTTGAAAATAAATGGTACTTAAGTATGATTTTCATAATGCCCATTAGTTTCAATAGGGATATCAGTATGATACTCAAATTTTAACCTAAAATCATACTCAAGTATTTTCAAGAACATGAGGCAAGGAGTCATTTCATTTTATATAGACTTATTAGAGCTATGACCATCAAAATTTGGATGGCAGGTAAAGTGTTTGTGAGGAATTTAGATGATCTTGCTGTACTTCTGCATGGATTATGTATTCAGTAATACAAACGTGCAATGAAAATCAAACTTTAATAACTGATAGAATTATATTGCCAAAGTGACCTCAGTACTTACAAATGTGTAAAGGCTTCAAAAAAAGTTTAGACTGTTCTTATCTCACAGAGCCTTCTAAATTGATATATTTTTGACATAGCAGATGTGTTTTCTATAAAATGTTGGTAATCAAAATGACCACACTGAATGTTTTATTGTAATACATTGTATCCATTGCACTGATACAAAATGAATATAGCAGTTATATAAAGGAATGGTTTCACTTTTCAGGTATTAATGCATACTCCCTCAAAAATCAAAATATAATTAATACCTATAATAAATGATTACTGTCATCATTTTGAATACCTGGGTTTAAAAATCAGCTCCATAAGTATCCAGTTGAATAAAAAAATGTACAAAAGCTATTTTACTTTACATATTTTATTGATAAAAGGAGGTAATGGTTGGCTGTAGGGTTGGAGGAGGCCAGCATTATAATTTTTTTTATTATAATGTATAGCTATAGCTTATAATTATCTGCTACATGCACTCTGGTTCAGTTATGCATAGGATTCTTAGCTATTGTATAACCATGAATATGCATTTCGGGGCATTCATCACATCCTGTGACATATTTTGTTTTCCACTTAGTATTTTCTCTGTGTGTGTGTGTTGTAAATTTTCTACAAAGGCTAAAGTAAACAAATACACTTAAATTTCCATTCTTGGAATATTTAATTACTACCAAAAGGGGGACCTATTTCAAATGGACAAGTAACCCTAAAATTCATTTTGGCTTAGTTAGGCCCACTTTTTGACATATAATCTTTTGTGTTGTAAGATGTTTGTGTGAAGGTTAAAATTTCAAAAATTGTCATACATATTCACTTAAACTTTAAATACTTGTTCAGTTTCAAAGTGGGAAATCATTTCAAAAGGACAAGTAGCTCTTTAATAATTTTTTGCATAATTATGCCCTTTTCAACAGATTTTTTTTTTGCTGTACTTCTAAACAAAATATGTCTGATTCCTTTGAATATTTCAGGTTAATGTTTTCAATGAAATTTCTTAACACACTTAGTACTAAAGCTAATGAATTAAAATTGGGTCAGTAACACACTTTTGTACTAGAGCTTGTGAATGAAAATGTCATACATGTGTTTGGGTCAATAACACACTTTGTAAAAAACTTTATCCTTGGCCATAACTTCTAAACTGTTAAACTTTCTGTCATCAAACTTCATTCTTGTACACTATCACAGGGGCTACATTCTCAAGGGCCGTAACTCTTAGGTCCAATTTGACCAAATTTATCTTCTTATTTTAAAAAAAAATGCAGTGAAAACATTAGCCTAGGCCATAACTTCTAAACTTTTAAAACTTCTGTTATCAAACTTCAACATTGACAAAAGTGGTGCAAGCTGTCTTGGGAAAGCTCTTGATTAATATTTGGCTGCCCTTTTATTCCCCCAAACCGATACATCTTGAATAATCAACCAGTTCACCAATAACCTTAGTATAAATGACGAATAAAAATGGCAGCCGTAAACAATCGCATATTAAAGATCTAACAATACACCTGCTTAACACTTATTTGGCATACCTAATATACAGTATGGTGTATTTACAGTGCAAACTACCCCATAAGATTTTGCCAAAGATGTTGTAAAAATAAACTAGAATCGCTATCGCAATATCATCCGTTTTTGCAAAAGCAATTCCATTCAGTTCACGAGATGCATGATTCAAAAATCATATTTCTTTGTACAATAGCTTGTTGAATACTGTTAACAGTGATCTTTCAAACATATTTGTCGCAATGTTTAAGCAGACTTTTTACCAAGAAGAATACTTTTGAGTATTACCTGTCTGTTATGTAGACGCAAACTTGAAAACTATTTTTACGGACTTCGGGTACTGCAACGTTATATTATGTGTGTGTTGCTTTATGATGGCGACAAATGACAATTGTATGCGATAAACAACAATTGGAAACGACAAACAACAGTATAAAATGACAAAAGTCAATCGATATGCCTCTCAACATTATTACCAACTAATGTTGCATTGAATTACTATCATTTTCATGAAATATCACATTAATTTTTAGCTCGACTATTCGGAGAATATGAGAGCTATTCTACTCGCCCCGGCGTCAGCGTCGGCAGTCATATCCAAGAAGCCAGCTGGTGTATTGCAATCAATCTTCACACAAGTCTTTCTAGGCACAAAACAAACCTAGAGAACCAAGAGGGACAACTCTTGATTGAATTTTACTCAAATTATGGTCCTTTTTCAACTTAGAAAATTGCGTTAACATTTTTGGTTTAAGTTTTTCTGCAACTAAGTTAATATCATAACTCTGTAACCACTTGGTGTATTGGATTTAAACTTTACACAAGTCTTCCTAAGCATGAAACCAACCTGCAGAACCAAGATGGACAACTCTTGCTAGAATTTTACTTAAATTATGGGCCTTTTTCGACTTACAAATTTGCGTTAACATTTTTGGTTAAAGTTTTTTGCAACTAAATTAATGTCATTCCTCAGTAACCCCTTGGTGTATTGGATATAAACTTCACACAAGTCTTCCTAGGCATGAAATGGACCTGCAGAACCAAGATGAACAATACTTGCTAGAATTTTACTCAAATTATGGGCCTTTTTCGACTTAGAAATTTGCGTTAACATTTTTTGTTTAAGTTTTTCTGCAACTAAGTTAATATTATTACTCAGTAAGCACTTGGTGTATTGGATTTAAACTTCATACAAGTCTTCCTAAACATGAAATGGACCTGCAGAACCAAGATGAACAACTCTTGCTAGAATTTTACTTAAATCATGGGCCTTTTTCGACTTAGAAATTTGCGTTAACATTTTTGGTTAAAGTTTTTTGCAACTAAATTAATGTCATTACTCAGTAACCCCTTGGTGTATTGGATTTAAACTTCACAAAAGTCATCCCAAACATGAACCAAACCCAGAACCAAAATTTTAATAAATTTAATTAATTGAATTTAATTAATTAAGTTAATGAATTATTAAATATTATAGAAAATTAAAAAATTAAATAATATTTAATTTAACAAGACAACCAACATATCAAAGATGAACTTTTCCTTGAATTTTTTTTTTTGAATTATGACGTGAGTTTTACTGAGAATTAAAGAGAACATGCTGCTAAATTGAGTCACATAAATTATTTTAATACCGCTTTAATACAATGGTATTGCGTCACTATCAAATACACGAATAGTCGAGCATGCTGTCTTTCGAACAGCTCTTGTTTAGTATTGTTTCAAATTGATGTCACCAAAGAACAGAATGCAAAGAATTGCATAAAAATCAGACTTCAATTATTTTAGTTATAAAGAGTGATTTCAAGCCAAGCGCCCCCTAGCGGCAAAATGAGAAACACAACTGAGTAAATATTTTCTATTAGGTACCTAGCAATGCAGCAAATGGTTCAATAAAGTATACAAGTCGCACTAGTCAAACATTCTATTCCTTATATATCACAATTTGAAGCATAATATCTGATTTACAATTATTCAAATAAAGGATCAAAATTTGGACTGTTGTAAAATGACCAAATTAAGTCCGATCTTCGAAAACTTAACATCACTGGTAAGAGCTCTTCAAGAACTAAAACTTTTGTTCATATACTCTCAATGAAGTATTTTTAGTTTTGGAGGTATTTGGGGCCAAATAAAAACACAAAAATCATAATATGACCTTGACCTTTTCATTTATTTTTCAATTGTGAGGCACTTTCAAACATAACAATACATAACTTGTGAAATATCATGAAGAATGAACCAAAAATAAAGTCAGGAGTGACAAAAAACATGTTTTAGAAATTTTAATTTTTCCTAAAATTTAGTGAAGTTTGACCATTTCTAGAAGACAAACCACACATTTCCTAAATTCGCCACCCCATATATTTTGTGCGTATATGTCTTGCAAATCGTATGCAGCAAACAGAATTCTTCTATCTGATCTCTAACAAAAGTGGGTAGGTTTTTCGTAGACCTACCCTCATTATTCCACTTTTTTCCAAGGTTCGAACATTCAACCTCTCCTAGAACAATATTTTTCCAGTACTCGATGATGAGATTTCCATCATATTTGATTGGGCTGTCAACAAGAAACATTATGTAAAAAACCGCATCTAAATCAGGTTTCAAATTTTTGAGTTATTAGCAAAACAGTGATTACATGCATTGCGCTCCCTAGTGGCTAAATCAGAAATAAAAGTGAAAAGTTTGACCATTTAGGCACATG
The DNA here is from genome assembly GCA_021229015.1 of Solen grandis. Taxonomy (NCBI): domain Eukaryota; kingdom Metazoa; phylum Mollusca; class Bivalvia; order Adapedonta; family Solenidae; genus Solen; species Solen grandis. Next base: position 4,298,779 of record CM037794.1, on the reverse strand, counting down.
TTCAGATAAAGATGACTCCATGCCCAAAATTTCATAGCTGTAGCTTTTCCCATCTGGCCGCTAGGCTGGCTACAAAAATAGGTGGAATTGGAAAAATAATAAAAATAAAAAACAACAAAAAAAAACAAATCAACAGAAGAAGAACAATAGGTTTTCGCCCTGCAGAGGCGAAAACCTAACTAAATATTTCATTGAAAGGTGATAACAATTAATTTGTATATCTTTGTTGGCTTTGATAGTTACCTGCAGACATGGAAAAAGACCTTGCTGGTTGTGTCTCATGACCAGAGTTTCCTTGACAATGTATGTACAGACATCATCCATCTGGACCAGCAGAAGCTTTTCTACTACAGAGGAAACTATGGTGGGTTATAGTCTCAATATGACTTAAAAATGTTTGATGGTACATGAAAACTAAGGAAACATTATAGATGACATGATTAACCATACTTAGAGCTTTCTTGTTTATCAAGGTTTATCATAATTTATTTCTTTTATATAAATACCTGTGAAATGTAAACATTACTGGTTACGGTGGTTAACCTTTTAAGATTCTATGTCTCTGCTATGAAATATTGGCATGCATAATTATAGTGTTACACCTGCCTGTGTGTGTGTTAGTCTGTGCAAGAAATCCTGTCCAAGCTGTGATCTTCTTAACTCGCCAGAGCACAACTTGTACAAGGTTAGCTATTGCGATAACCTTGTGTCCATATTGCGTTGTGTTGTCCGGAATAATAATTTGCTTTCAGGACATTTCAGCAAGTTACCACTGATTTTAATTTTGGTATATTTTTTAGCTCACCAGAGCACAGCATGCTCAAGTTGAGCTATTGTGATCACTGAGTGTCATTTTGCTTAAATCAACATCCCCTCTAAAACCACTGAGTAGAAATTGATAAAACTTGGCATGAATGTTCCTTGTCAGGGTAGCCTTCACAAAAATTGCTAAAATAAACTTGATCCATGCAGAACTTTGGTTGGCATTGAAACCAGCAGAATGTTACTTAAAAACTTTAAAGACTTCTCCTCTGAAGCCATGGTCAAAATTTAATTTCTTTTGGCATAACTCTCTACCAAAATTGCTAAATTAAAGGTGAACCACAAAGAAATTTTTTTTTTTTCTAAAACCTTTTCTATTTTGTCCATTTTCATAAGGAAAACCACAAACATACTTTTTTTTGTGAAAAAAATCTCTTAAAAGTATGTTAAATGCCGATTTTATTAGCTGCTGGTCAATATTTACATTTTAGGGTCACATGACCCTATGATGTCATTGGTAGACCAAGTGTCATTTGCCTTCTTTATTTAATATAAATGTATGTAATTATTAATCATATTTAAAATGTTTTAATCAAACATGTCATATTTGTTTTTGGTCTAGTATAAAGTTAAAGGTTTTATCGAGTTGTTTCTGTGAAATTTATCGGCGAATTTGATGAAAATAAATGATATATTTGTGATTATGCAAATCAGATTGACTGTGTAATAAAAAGTTATTCAGAGATGAACAGAAGTTTTCAAGTGAATGGAAGTAAAGATTTTCATAATTTGAATATGGTTTCACTTCTATGACTTGACATATTCCTATACTTTGGTGTTAGTAGTACAGTTATGGTTATTTCCTTTTAATTCTCTCTGGAATTATTTCCCTTGACCGATTAAAAAGTGGCAGATTTCACATTGTGTACATTCTAGCATCTTCATTTCTTAAGCAATCGTCTTCAAACTTCATGACAATGTTTATAGTCATAAAAATGCCAGATTTCACTTTGTTTACTCTATTGTCTTCCTTTTTTGAACAATCATCTTCAAACTTTATGAAAATGTTTAATATAAAAAAAAAATGCAAGACTTCACTTTGTTTACAATCTAGCATCTTCATTTCTTAATCTATCTTCAAACTTTATGACAATGTTTATAGCCATAATCTCTCAGCAAAGTTTGATTAAGGCTGATATTGGCCAATTTGGTCAGGAGTTATGTCTCTTATAATTAAATAATTAAAAGATTTTTATGCTATGTTTCACTTTGTTTACACTCTAGCATCTTCATTACTAAAGCAATCATCTTTAAACGTATATGACCATAATCTCTCGATTGAGTTTGATTATGGTCAAGTTCTGTTATGTTTGGCTGATATCAACCAATTATGTCAGGAATTAAAATATGCCCCTTTTAATATTAAGATAATGCAAGATTTCACTTTGTTTACACTCTAGCATCTTCATTTCTTAAGCAATCATTTTGAAACTTCAGGAAAATGTTTATAGCCATAAAAGTTTGGCTAAGTTTCGATTAAAGTTAATATCGACCAATTAGGTCAGGAGTTATGCCTATTTTAATTAAAAAGAAAGCCAGATTTACTCTTGCATGTTCATTTTTTACACAATCATCTTCAAACTACATGACAATGTTTTAAAGCATAATGTCTTCATTTATGGCTGATAATAGCCTATAAGTTGAGGAGTTAAGCCCTTTTAACATAAAAAAAATATTGACGAGATTTCTCTTTGTTTGCACTCTATCATTTTCATTTCTTAAGCAATCATCTGCAAATTTCATGACAATATGTATGGCCATAATCTCTGAGCCATGTTTGATTATGGCTCTTATAGGTTAATTTGGTCACTAGTTATGGGCCTTGAATTATTAAGAATGCCAGATTTTCACTTTGTTTACACTCTAGCATCTTCATTTACAAACCATTCATCATTTAACTTATACACAATGATAATGGCAACAATATCTTAGTCAAGTTCGATTCTGGCTAGTATTTCACTGATAGAGCTACATTTTAGGCCCTAGAAATATCAGAAGATCACTTTCTTATATCTCTATTTCTTAAGCAGTGTAGGCATTGAAAGCAATGTTTCTCATGTGATCATCTTGGCCCTCTAGTTAACACATATAGTAATCACATATTAGTAAATCTAAGAGTATTCTTATGATTGTTAAAACAAATCAAAATATTTTGATTGTTTAAACACTGAGTAAAATTTAGCAACAGTTATTAAATAGGAACAAATAATTTGTACTTCAGGATATTAGCATGGGAATACTTTAATAGTTGTTAGCAGTATAATTAGATTTTTGCTTTCTTCTTTGGAGAAAATGGTCAAATGTCACACAGGACATGGATATTAATCTGTTTTGAAAGTATGTTAACAAATGCTTAGTCACTGTTTCATTTCTCTCATGCTTGTTCCCTACATAGATGTCAATCTAGTAATTAAAATTTACACTTTACCTTTAAAACCTTTGCTTAAATTACACAGCTGCATTCAAGAAGATGTTGGTACAAAAGAGGAAGGAGCAACTGAAGGCATATGACAAACAGGAGAAACAGTTGAAAGAGATGAAGGCATCAGGGAAATCAACCAAACAGGCTGTAAGCATTTTACAATTACCAGCTTTATCCATCTTACATGAGTGATTTCAGTCTTAAAAGTTATAAAAAAAAAACATTTGAAATTGGAAGCCCCCATTATATATAACCTTATGAATAAGTCTGCGATTAGCATATGTGTATATATATAGAGAGAGAGATGGTTTGTTTTCTTATATACATGAGGATATATAATTCTATTTATGAGGAGTGTTTGAAAAGAACGGGGGTGGGGGACCATCCAAGGAATGACTGACTGTGAGACCTTCAAAACACTTTCTTCCTGACTGTACTTTTCCAGGTGCGTAAGCTACTCAGAAGCTTTCTTGTGGGATACCGTTCATATACTGGTATATAATTGTATGTTGAGTGTGTCTTAACACCAAGCAAAAATAGACCTCTCATTATTTTCTTCTACCTACATTTTATTAGCTCACATGAGCACAACGTGCTCAAGGTGAGCTTTTCTGATCGCCTTTTGTCCGTCGTCCGTGCGTCCGGCATCAACAATTGCTTCAAACAACATCTCCTCCTAAACGGCTTGGCCAATTTGAAAAATATTTTGCAGGAATGTTCCTTGGATGAAGCTCTACTAAAGTTGTATAAATGGTTCTGGTCCATTACATAATTAGGTCACAGGAGCTAAAAATAGATTTTAAAAATGCAAACTTTGAAAATCTTCTTCTGCAAAACTGCAACGCCTACAGCTTAGATATTTGGTATGTAGCATCATCTTATGGGCCACTACCAAGATTGTACAAATCATAGCCCTATGATGATAAATGACCCCGCACCAGGGGTCACTTGTTTTACATAGAGTTATATAGAAAAATCTTAAAAAAATCTTCTTCCATGAATCCATAAGGCCTAGAGCTTAGATATTTGGTATGTAGCATCATCTTATGGGCCACTACCAAGATTGTACAAATCATAGCCCTATGGTGATAAATGACCCCGCACCAGGGGTCACTTTTTTACAAGAGTTATATAGGAAAATCTTAAAAAATCTTCTTCTATGAATCCATAAGGCCTAGAGCTTAGATATTTGGTATGAGCATCATCTTATGGGCCACTACCAAGATTGTACAAATCATAGCCCTATGGTGATAAATGACCCCGCACCAGGGGTCACTTGTTTTACACAGAGTTATATAGGAAAATCTTAAAAAATCTTCTTCTATGAATCCATAAGGCCTAGAGCTTAGATATTTGGTATGTAGCATCATCTTATGGGCCACTACCAAGATTGTACAAATCATAGCCCAATGGTGATAAATGACCCCACACCAGGGGTCACTTGTTTTACATAGAGTTATATAGGAAAATCTTAAAAAATCTTCTTCTATGAATCAATAAGGCCTAGAGCTAAGATTTTTGGTATGTAGTAGCATCTAATGGTTCATTACAAAGATTTTCAAAGTCTTGGCCCTACGGTGATAAATGACCCTGCGCCCAAGTCTTCTCTGAAACCATATGGCCCATTGCTTAGATATATATCAGAATCCTTGTCTGTTTAAAAACCTTGACATCAGTTGAAGCAATGGTACTCAGGTGAGCGATTCAGGGCCATCATGGCCCTCTTGTTGTTAACCAGGTTTTCTAAAGGAAAAATCTGATATTAGTTGTAGGGCTGGGAAGGGTACTCGAGTACCCGGGTGCCCGGCGGGTAAAAGCGCTACCCGGGTAGTAAATTCCTACCCGGGTACCCGGTCTAAAATTAGAATGACTTTTTCTTACCGCTAATTGATGCATCGAGGTACTTTTGGAAAGGTTTCCGTGTATACCAGGTCTTAAATTCGTGTAGATAACGTTATATGCCACACATTGGCCAGGAACATGTGAAGGAGGGGAAATATGCATAATATAGAATCTGTACAGTTAGGAAACACGCATGTACATATTAAATCATTAAAGGTAGGTAACCCCATCCGGAAACCATCGCCGATAGTCGGCCAAAAGCCAGCAGTCTTATTTCAATCTACGGCAAAAACGAATACGTATATTTCAATACGTTCAGGACATGAACAGTTAAAGATGAAATCTGAACGAATTTTCTGTTATTTTCAGCATGTAGGCCTACAGTATTGATGACTAACAACAAATGGGTTACAATTAAAACACTTGGAAACAATTTCAAACGAACAACTTTTTAATTTTTCTCACCGATCTATTTATATTCAAAGTTTCCAATGATTATATATTCAGGATATACATTTTGTTTTGTTTTCTTCTTTTAATAATTCAAAAAATTGCCAGACCTGACTTTTGTTTGCTGACATGATGCTTTCATCAAGAACGTGTAAACATACAGCATCTAATCTGCATACACAGTGACGTCAGTGATTGATCTTAATCAACTGAAAGTTTGATTTTCGCGGGTACTCGAGTACCCGCGGTTAATTGGACCACGGGTACCCGGGTAGAAAATCTCTACCCGTCCCAGCTCTAATTAGTTGGTGATCTTGGTAGACAGGTGGTGAAATGGATGGATGTCAACTTTCATTGTCTGGATCATAACTTTGTTCAGCATTAAAATCACATTTCAAGGTTAAAAATAGAGTTCATTTGGTAACCATCTACCAGTAATATTCATATTATTCTGATCTGTGAAAAAAATGGCTTATAGGGGTTGGACTAGTTTGCCTAATATGTATATAGAGAAAACTTAAAAAATCCTCATTCCCAAAACCTCTGCCACATATTTCATAATGCCCCCACTACCTCCTGGTAGGGGTTGGGTGGGGTTATATAGAAATCTCTGTCTCTCTCTCTGTCGGTATGTCCATCCATCTGCCCCGAAATGTTTTGCCAAAGCTCTTATTTGAATGCTTGGCTGGATTTCCAAATGGTTTGCAAAATATGTTAACCATATTAAGATGGAGATTTGTTCGAAAGAACCAGATTGCTAGCTCAAAGATCAAGTTCATTCGCAGAGGTCAACAATGGAAAATCAATGCAAATATGCTTGTCCAGGATGTAACTTGACAATGGATTGCTGGATTTCCAAATAGTTTGATACAGATGTTAACCACATTAAGACTGCGTGTCACGTGAAATAACCAGATTGCTAGCTCAAAGGTCAAGGCCATATTTAGAAGGGTCAAGGCCATATTTAGAGGTCAGCAATAGAAAATCGTTGACAATGCTTGTTAGGGCTGTAACTTGTTATAGGATGGCTGGATTTCCAAATAGTTTGGTACAAATATTTACCATATTAAGATGGAGTGTCGCGTGCAAGAACCAGATTGCTAGTTCAATTATGAATTGATAGTTGCTCATTTTTCCCCATCACCTTCTTGAAATAAATTAAAGACCCTCATAATGTTCATTTCGTAGAAGAATTAAACTGTTGTTAGCTGACTGACTTCGTGTTTTGCTGTGCTTAAAATCCAGACTACCTCTAAAATGATGAAACTTATATGACAATGGTTACAGGCTACATTCTTCCTGCATGCCAGGACCATATTATTGACTGACAAAAAGCAGGGTAGTGGGGGTATTAATCACCTTCAGTGATAGTGATAGTTTGACATGGATGTGATTTGGGATATCCTTTACCAAGATCAGGGTTCCCATGGTCAGGGAAAAGTCAGGGAAGAATGATTTTTTTTCAAGGTCAGGGAAAAGTCAGGGAAATTTGAATTTGGTCAGGGAAATTTGGAAATTCAGAAAAAGTCGGGGAAAAGTCAGGGAATTTTACAATCAAGGAATGTTGACCAAACAGCAGGAGGATTATAATAAAGAAAGGCTTAGGCAGTTCCTTCCATTTGGCTTTTTTCAGTCAGTTTGAATTGTCAGATTGGCATAATGTTAAATAAGTTACCAATAGCATCCAACTGGCACACCATCATTTCATGTTTGCAAATAAAAAATTATCTAGAAGTAAATTAGTTTTGGAAGACCCATATTTGCCGCTGGATTTGCGCTTAATTTGGTCAGGGAAAAGTCGGGGAATTTTGATTTTTCAATTTTGTGGGAACCCTGAAGGTTGATCAAATAATTCTAGTGTGTATAAAAATATGGCTGCTAGGGAGTGGTAGGGTCGGGGGCTAATTTGGCTTTTATGTATTTTGTGAAATCTCCTAATAAATTACAGTCCAGATTTAGTCAAAACATTTTGGCACACATGTTCCTTTTGTAATGCTTCAAGTATGCCTCATATGTATATAGTGAATTTTAAGCTCACGGGTGAGCTTTTGTGATACTTAGAGCGTCTGGTGTCCATTGTCAACAATTTAGTGTTGACACTCTAGCATCTTAATTTATTAAGCAATCATCTTCAAACTTTAAAACAATGTTTATGACCATAATATCTCGCATGAGTTCAATTATGGCTGAGATCACCCCATTAGGTCAAGAGTTATGCCCCTTTTAATATAAAAAAAAAATGCCATATTTCACTTTATTTACACTCTTAGCATATTCATTTTTTGAACAATCATCTTCAAACTTTATGACAATATTCATGACCATAATATTTGATTGAGTTCGATTATAGCTGAGATCTGCCAATTATTTCAGGAGTAATGTCCCATTTAATAAAAAAAAAAAGAAAAAAAAGCCAGATTCACTTTGTTACACTTTAGTGTCATCATTTTTAGCTCACCTGAGCACATTGTGCTCATGGTAAGCTATTGTGATCACCTTTGTCTGTCATTCATGCGTTTCGTGTGTCCATTTTCTGCAAACAACATCTCCTCCTTAACTACTGGGCCAAATTTGATGAAAATTGCCTGCGATGTTCCTTGCATGAAGCTCTACCAAAGTTGTTCAAATGGTTTCAGTCAGTTGCATATCTGGGTCACAGAAGCTTAATATAAATTATTAAAATGAAATCTTTAAAAATCTTCTTCTCCAAAAGCCCAAGGCCTATAGAGATTAGATATTTGGTGTGTGGCATTGTCTTATGAACCTCTACCGAGTTTGTTCAAATCATAACCCTGGGGTCAAAATTAGCCCTGCCCCAGGGTCACTTAATTATACCCCCGAAACGAAGTTTGGGGGGGTATATAGGAGTCACCCGGTGGTCGGTTGGTCGGTCGGTCCAGCGGTCCGTTGCATTTTCCTTGTCCGGAGCATAACTTGAAAACCACAAGTTGGAATTCAATACAACTTCATGCAATGATCAAGCACATGGAGAGGAAGTGCAGTGCACAAGAACCATAACTCCATCTTGACTTATTACAGAGTTATTGCCCTTTGTTACTTTTCCTTGTCCGGAGCATAACTTGAAAAGTACAAGTTGGATTTCAAAACAATTTCATACAATGGTCAACCACAATATGAGGAAGTGCAGTGTACAAGAACCATAACTATATCTAGAGTAATTACAGAGTTATTGCCCTTTGTATTTTCCTTGTCCGGTATAACTTGTAAATACTGGTTGGATTTCAAAACAATTTCATACAATGGTCAACCACAATGAGAGGAAGTGCAGTGCACAAGAACCATAACTCTATCTATAGGAATTACAGAGTTATTGCCCTTTGTTACTTTTCCTTGTCCAGAGTATAACTTGTAAACTACTGGTTGGATTTCAAAACAATTTCATACAATGGTCAACCACAATATGAGGAAGTGCAGTGCACAAGAACCATAACTATATCTATAGGAATTACAGAGTTATTGCCCTTAGTTACTTTTCCTTGTCCAGAGTATAACTTGTAAACTACTGGTTGGATTTCAAAACAATTTCATACAATGGTCAACCACAATATGAGGAAGTGCAGTGCACAAGAACCATAACTCTATCTAGAGTAATTACAGAGTTATTTCCCTTTGTTACTTTTCCTTGTCCATAGCATAACATGAAAAGAACTGGTTGGAATTCAAAACAATTTCATACAATTGTTAACCACAATAAGAGAAAATCTGTAGTATGTATAGAGTTATTGCCCTTGCACTTACATACAATAGTCAAGCGCAATAAGAGGAAGTGAAGTAATCCTAATAACTTCATCATTTCTAAAGCAGTATTGCGGGGGTAATCACATTTAGTGATAGTTCTAGTTTTACATAAACTTAAATAGAAAAACCTTCTTGTCAGAAACTTAAAGGCCTGGAGTTTAGATATTTGGTACAGGAAAATCTAGAAAAATCTTCTTGTCAGAACTACAAGGCCTGGATATTTGGTGTGTTATATGGCCTTATAGACATGTTTGCTCAAATCATGGCCCTGGGGTCAAAATAGGCCCCACCCCAGGGGTCACTTAATTTTACATAGACATTTTATTTTATAGCTATCTATGACCATCAAAATTTGAACCACAGGTACAATTTTTCTGTGCAGTTAGGATTATTTTGCTGTACTTCTGCATGTATTTTGTTTTCATTATGAATGTTTTATAAAAGGCAATATTAATCAGGTAAGCAGTTCAGGGCCATCATGACCCACTTGTTTTATCAATCCTCTTCAAACTTCATGACAGTGTTTATGACCATAATCTCTTGAATAAGTATGATTGTGGCTGAGGTCTGCGAAATAGGTATGGAGTTATGCCCCTTTTAATATAAAAAAAATGCCAGTTTTCATTTTTTTTTGACAATCATCTTCAAACTTACGGTAATGACAATGTTCATGACCATAATCTCTTGGTCAAGTTTGATTGTGGCAGATATTTGTTCATTAGATTTGGAATTACTGTCCTTTGTTTATCAAAAAATGCCAGATTTTACTTTGTGTACATTCAAGCATTCTCATTTCTTAATCAATCTTCTTCAAACTTTACAACAATGTTTATGGTCATAATCTCTCAGGTAACTGTGATTGTGTCTGACATTAGCCCATTAGGCCAGGAGTTGTGGCCCTTTGATCGTCAACAACTTTAGTGTTTGCACTCTGGTTAAATCTTATTTACACTCCACAGGCCACATTTTTACCTCAATCTTTCTCAAACTTGCTCAGAATGTTTGTCTTGATAATATCTTGGTCAAGTTCAGTCATGGGTGGGGTGGGGTCAAAAAGAAGGTCACAAGGTCAACTCTTGTATAATCCTGTTTATACTCTAGGGGCCTCATTAGTAGCTGAATCTTTCTCAAACTTGATCAGAATGTTTGTCTTGATGATATCTCAAGTAATAAGGTGAATGATTAAGGGCCTTTTTGTTATTGATTAACATATTCACATTTGAGCAGTCTGATGTTACATTTACAGTTACATAGTGTTTAATTGTAAAATTTTGATGAGTGAGTTTCTTTGGTGAAATTCCTTCCTCATACAACTTTCTCATTTCTTGCACAAATGGGAAAAAGAAAGTGTTCATTCGCAGCTTCCAAACTGTGACCTTGCCATAAACCCAAAAGTAACATGTTTTTACAAAGAAACCTTTGTTTGGATGGCAGTTAATTGATGACAAGATATAAAGGCCAGTATGATGTGTTTGTTTATTATATTGTAATAGTCTCCGTCCGTCCGTCCATCTGCATTTTTGTCTTGAGCATAACTCGAAAAGTATTTGAGGTATTAACTTGATACTTCATAGGTGGATAGATCTCATTGAGGAGGAGTGCAGTGCACAAGAATGATAACTCTACCTTTCATAATTTTTGAGTTATTGCCCTTTGTTATTTTTAGCTCACCTGAGCACAAAGTGCTCAAGGTGAGCTTTTGTGATCGCCCTTCGTCCGTCGTCGTGCGTCGTCCGTTGTCAACAATTTGCTTTAAACGACATCTCCTTTAAAACCGCTGGACAGAATATAATGAAACTTGGCAGGAATGTTCCTTGGGTGAGGCTCTACAAAAGTTGCTAAAATAAAGTTGATCCATGAAGAACTCTGGTTGCCATGGCTACAAAAAGAAAAATAATTTGAAAACTTTAAAAATCATCTCCTTCAAAACAACTGGCCAGATTTCAAATTAAATTGGTACAGATGTTCCTTGGGTCAACCTCTACCAAAGTTGCTAAAATTATTCCGATCCGTAAAAAAACATGGCCGCCAGGGGCGGGGCTTATTTGCCTTATATGTATATAGAGAAACCTTTAAACAACATCTCCTCTGAAACCACTGGACAGAATTTGATTAAACTTGGAAGGGATGATCCTTGGGTCAACCTTCACAAAAGTTGCTAAAATAAACTTGATCCATGTAGAACTCTGGTTGCCATGGCAACAAAAAGAGAAAAAAAAATGAAAACTTTAAAAATCATCTTCTTCAAAACTACTGGCCAGATTTTAAAATAAATTGGTACAGATGTTCCTTGGGTCAACCTCTACCAAAGTTGCTAAAATTATTCTGATCCGTAAAAAAACATGGCCGCCAGGGGCTGGGCTTATTTGCCTTATATGTATATAGAGAAACCTTTAAACAACATCTCCTCTGAAACCACTGGACAGAATTTGATTAAACTTGGCAGAGATGATCCTTGGGTCAACCTTCACAAAAGTTGCTAAAATAAACTTGATCCATGTAGAACCCTGGTTGCCATGGCAACAAAAATATAAAAAAAAATGAAAACTTTAAAAATCATCTTCTTCAAAACTACTGGCCAGATTTTAAAATAAATTGGTACAGATGTTCCTTGGGTCAACCTCTACCAAAGTTGCTAAAATTATTCCGATCCGTAAAAAAACATGGCCGCCAGGGGCGGGGCTTATTTGCCTTATATGTATATAGAGAAACCTTTAAACAACATCTCCTCTGAAACCACTGGACAGAATTTGATTAAACTTGGCAGAGATGATCCTTGGGTCAACCTTCACAAAAGTTGCTAAAATAAACTTGATCCATGTAGAACCCTGGTTGCCATGGCAACAAAAATATTTTAAAAAAATGAAAACTTTAAAAATCATCTTCTTCAAAACTACTAGCCAGATTTTAAAATAAATTGGTACAGATGTTCCTTGGGTCAACCTCTACCAAAGTTGCTAAAATTATTCCGATCAGTAAAAAAACATGGCCGCCAGGGGCTGGGCTTATTTGCCTTATATGTATATAGGGAAAACTTTAAACAACATCTCCTCTGAAACCGCTGGACAGAATTTGATTAAACTTGGCAGGATGATCCTTGGGCCTACAAAATTGCTCAAATAAAGTTGATCCATGAAGAACTCTGGTTGCCATGGCAACAAATAGAAAAAATAGTTGAAAACTTTGAAAATCATCTCCTCTGAAACCGCTGGACAGAATTTAATAAAACTTGGCATGTATGATCCTTGGGTGGGCCTCTACAAAAATTGCTCAAATAAAGTTGATCCATGAAGAACTCTGGTTGCCATGGAAACAAATAGAAAAAAAAATAATTGAAAACTTTGAAAATCATCTCCTCTGAAACAAATGGTCAGAATTTATTTTCCTTTGGCACAAATAGTCACCTTATGAATGTCTACCATAATTGCTAAAATAAAGTTGATCCCTTGAAAAATAAGGCCCCTAGGGGGTTGGCAAATTTTCTTATATACTCTATATAGAAAACATCAAAATACTTTTTTTATGAAGCCAGCTGTGAGAATTTAATTTCCTTTGGCCCAAATGGTCACCTCATGAATGTATACCAATATGGCTAAAATTAAGTTAATTCCTAAAAAAAATGAGGTCCCTAGGGGGTTGGCTAATTCCCTTATATACTCTATATAGAAAAGATCAAAATTCTTCTGTGCAAAGGCCAATTTGGGGCCGAAATTTGGCCCCATCTACTCTTCAATACACAATATTTTTCCCGATTTAGTGTGTTTCTGATTCCGTGATCCACCATTTTGGATTTAAATATTTGAACAAAATAACACTTATCGGTTTGCGAAAAGTGTTTTCAAAACAAAAAGATAACCCAAGAATTTTAATAATTGGTTGAAATGAATGAGATTACATGACTGTCAATTGTCCAGTGTGTTTTAAGTTGCATGATAACACTGTATTTTCTGAAAATATTAGCACTTGTGTATCACAACCGCACTGCTCCATAGAGTGTATAGGGATGGAATTACTATGGTGTCAAGAGTATGTGGGACATTTAGGTAGAAAATTACTTCTAGGCTACTCATAGTTGTTTTGGCTGCTTTTTCCAGATTAGCAACTGTTACTGATTTAACCTTTTCCTTCATATAGACTCATATTGATACTCTCAAAAGGAACCACATAAAATAGTCACAGTTAAACATTCCTTGTTACAGAAAAAAATTGTTTCATTTTAAAATGCAGATGTACTCTGGTGAGCGTCTATGGCCCTTGGGCCTCTTGTTTGCTTCAGTTCCTCTCTTTAAAGTAAATGATTATGCCCACCCTAAGGCTGTAATATTAGTCTCAAGCTGTATAAATGTATATATAGAACTATATTGTAATGATTGTAATGTATATAGAGGGATGGTCCTCCTCAACCCTTGCGTACCTATGATTGGGAGAATAAAAGAACATTTGAACACTTAACAAAAAAAAAAAATAGATTGTTCAAATCAGAAAGGTACCTGGTACATTGCTTTGACCGAAAAACTGCTCAATAAATAAAAAAAATCCATTAACATTATATATGATAAGAATGTAGGTAATTTTTATATTGAAAATTTACATCCTTTTCGTTTCAATCGCAGTAACTCCTTTGAAAATTGGTAGATTTCATAAGATTGATCTTATTTTGCATGGGAGGGATGAATAAAGACATACAGGTACAAAAACATACTGGGTACCTTTGGTTCAAATTATGCCCCTTGGTTCATAATTGTTCACATTTCTTATTTGTGGGAAAACATGGTTTTGTGTATATTAAGTACAAGTTAAATATACTTGTTCATATGATTTTAGTGCAATTTCCAATCAGTTTGATAGAAAAATCAATACATTTGTATTCTTTCCATTGACATGCAATTCTTGTTGGTGTACAGTGGTGCTGTCGTATCAGTTGTCAAAAAATACGATTGAAATACAAACGATATGCGATATAAGATCTGTGATATGCGATGTGCAATAGCAAGTTTGATTTACCTTTACGATACGATGCGATGCGTTTATAATCTGTATAATCTGATACTATACGATCCACGATCTGCGATTTACATTATGCGATATACGGTAAGCACGGTTTACATGACATTTTTATACCTGCAAGCTTGATTTGACTACAAGTCCAGAAATATGCAAAAACTTTGTTTTTAACAATATTTATCATCACATATAACTGGTAATCCGTGTGTTAATCTGAAATAAACATAGCGAGCGACAGGAAATGGGGACATAATAAATTGCAGTCCCCCTGATGACATTAATTTAGTTTAGAATAATAATGTAATAATGATATACATAAAAAGGAATAAACAATATGAATCAAATTAATGGAAGAAACTTGTAGTCATGTTGTTGTTGTCTAGTAGATTCCTCCGTTGTCTTCGGGGCACTCCTTGGTAGGATGAAAATTTTTGAGTTTTCTGTATTAAGGGTCGCACTTCATTATGTACACTCGCAATGTTGTGAATATATACTCTAAAGCATAGGCGGCAGAGCTTATAGTCAGACGGTATTAATTTAGTTGGTACAGTTCATATTACTTAAATGCTCTATAGTGTATGTATATATATATATACACATACTTATTCCAAGTTACTTGAAAATTATTGTATAATATTTATTATAATAGAGAAACAGTTTTTGACTAAGCTACCCAGTGACACTACGTACATAACACCCTGGTTCTTTCTGTGATTATGTTCTCACAATAGGCCTGCGACCATCTTTCATGTTTTCTGTCATGTTAATTAGTACTGGTTATAACATCCATGTTGTGTAAGGTTGATTATCCCTCCCTCGCCTTGGGATGGGATTAGGGGTGGGGGATGAGTGACGGTATATCGGTACCGGCGATACATAAAGGTGACATATCCAGTCAAAATTAACACATGCTGTGCTCGCTGACAAGAAGGTATGACACGCGTCTGGTGAAATACAATTACGTTGGTTAAATATACACATTCATGCATAAATGTACAGACATGAGAAAAAAAATCAGATATATTTTAAGTGAACTATACATGTAATAATATGGAATTTATAGATTTTTTTCACATTTAACTTTCATCATGTAGTGAATTTGTGTTTTCACGGACAAGGAGAGATTGGTTATTTGACTAAAACCGTATGCCTCTATTCTCAAAGGCAGTATGATAATAATCTTCTATTGTAGGGATCCTTTTTTTTTTTTTTTTTGCTAAAGCATCGGAAAAGACAGTGGTTGGATACAGGTGAGTCAGGGTGCGATACTCTAGCTCATTTCGCGAGAGAGAAAGTTGGGGGGGGGGGGGGGAGTAAATAAAGTAGGAAATAAAAAAGAAAAAAAACACATTAGAACTATAATGTAGGTATATGCGTCAGTTACAATCATCTCTTTCAATGTTTTAATAAGAGCACGTGAGCGAACACTGCAGAGGAAAAAGGTACTGGAAAATAATTTATTCAATGGAAGCAACATCTTGGACGAAATCGGAGTTTGATTATGCATAATTAGGTCAGATTTAAATTGTTAATTTTCAGACATGCTAATCATGAAAATTTTGATCAAATAAACTTATAGAAATGAATGTAGCCCAGCGTATACTTCAAAACCAATTTAATGCTTACGAATACATATTTTTCACACGTGCATTAAATTGCTTAACGACGCACGGCATCTGCTGCAGAAAGTCACGTAGGCCACTACGCATGTATATACCGGTACATAAAAAGTAAAAGAATGTTATTATATCCAAACAAATAATAAGATTATACTACATAATTTAAAAAAAAAAAACCCGAAACATAGACTGCCAAAATCTTAGAGTGATTCGATACAATATACGTTATGCGATATACGATTTACGATATACCATCTTAGAGTGATTCGATACAATATACGTTATGCGATATACGATTTACGATATACCATTGCTTTACGATACGATGCGATAAGATCCCCTTCATTATGTGTAATACGATTGAATGCGATAGGATACGATTCGATACGATACGATGTGAATGAGTATACTATACGATGCTATACGAACAATATACGCTATTTTTGACAACTGATACGATAGCGCCACTGTACGTGTAAATGGTGAAAATACTATTCTGTTGCCACTACTTTTTAAACGGTACGGCAAACGTACAGCTTTTCATAGTTAATGAGTAGCAAGAGAGGGTCATCAAATATAAATTCCAGGAATCAAAAGCAAAGGAGGCATTGACAAGGAAGCAACAGAAAAACAGATCAAAACAGGAAATGTTTGAAGAGGACAACAAGAAGCAGGAATTGCTGTCGAAGCCAAAGGAATATCAAGTCAAGTTCACGTTTCCAAACCCTGCCCCTCTTAACCCTCCTATCCTGGGTATATCTAGTAAGTATTTGTGCTATTGATAGAGATGTGCATAGGCACCTTATTTATTTCAAACATTAATCTATATTTTTACTTATACATAAATGAGTAATTGGTAGTTTGTCTTGGAGCTGTACAAGATTTGTTTTTCTTAAATGTAAATAAAACAGATCTAAGATTTTGTGTAAACCTTCCATTTTTGCTTGCCAGTGTAAAGTATAGTCAGATTTCAGTTATTCAAACATGTGTTATCTGAAGCCTACGCTTTCTCCGAACCCTACCTTCAGTCCCGATTTTTTCCTTATATAAGTTCATATGAAATACAACCCTTTGTTTTGTTTATTCAGACATAACCCTTTATCTGAAGTTAAGTTGGGACCTTAGTGTACAGTTTAATCACCTGTTCTCACCTCTTATCTGAACCTGTCAGCGGCTGTTGTATTTTCACTTCTTATCTATCTGACTGTGAAGGGGGATCACTGCAAAGTCTTCAGCACAGTGCACATTAATCATACATGCCATATTTTCAGTATGTCTCCCAGGAATTTAAAACTTTTAATTATATGTAAAAAAATTACAAAATTTATTAATAAATCTAATTCAAATAGAAACTTAACTTTCCACAAGCACTGTTTTACATTAAATGCAACATTACTTTAACAAATGGAGATAGTTATTACAAATTTTTAAATTTTTTTTTTTAATTTATATGGTTTTAATTAATGTGGATGAATAGAATAAAAATTTAATTTGTATTTTTTTTTTTTTTAAAATTTTTAAAATATTTATCGTGTACGGTATGGTGATATGAAGTGGTTACCCAACTCTTCCGATCATGACATCTCATTATAGTAAATTACTCAGCAGACGATATCCCTTGTTTAATAAGTCATTGTCGGTGTGAAAATTGCAATTCATTTGCAATTTATCGTTAGCTGTGGTGTACTTTCCATGATGTCAATATGATGAGTTTTGTTAAGATTTAAATGATTAGTAAACAGTTGATCTAATTATCATTTATTGTTTACACTTCCGGTTTTCTCCGGGACCTTTTTTTTTTCCATTATAAGATTTACGTCTTTATTACAGTGTACCATCCTAACCTTACTCATTCTAGCTTTAGTATTGCGTTGATAGCTGCTAATTACCTGACGATAATTGTTTCAACTGATAGAGTGTCCAATCTGCTACCTGTCTGAATTATGCAATTTGATTGGATAAGGACGATCACACATTGCTTGTGGCTGTGTACAGCACACTGATCAGGATTGATACTAACACATGTTCTTACGTAATCTTCCTACTGCTGTATCATAGCTTGGTAATAAAATGGATTATACAGAGTTCAAAGGGAAACCAGTTTGATTTAAGTCAGACCGGGAGATTTTCAACTCCCGGCGGGAGATCGGGAGACAAGTCGAAATCCCGGGAGATTTAATCTCCCGCCTGGAGATATGGCATGTATGATTAATTGGAATATAATTTTAATTGGTAATCAATTAAAGGACCCCATATAAGTGATTTACAG
The DNA here is from genome assembly GCA_021229015.1 of Solen grandis. Taxonomy (NCBI): domain Eukaryota; kingdom Metazoa; phylum Mollusca; class Bivalvia; order Adapedonta; family Solenidae; genus Solen; species Solen grandis. The sequence continues at coordinate 4,280,592 of CM037794.1, read as the reverse complement.
TAAAACTAATGGAAGAATGTGCTAATTCAAGAATTAAAGAGGAGCTGGTATTCACTGTTTTTTAGCGAGAAAGCAAACTTACAGGAGGATGGGTATAAATGTGGGTTGATTTTATCATAGTAATCTCCCTTGGAGAATGGTTTCCATGACTGATGTAGGCGATATATAGGGATTGGCCAAGCATTGGGTGAATTATCATTTTCATTATATATTTGTTTCACTTGGAATGAAATCACAGAGATTGATATAGAAAATCAGGAAACAAAATGGCCAACACGTAAGGTACTAAATATAACAATAAAAGCATATTTGTTAGAAACCTATTTCATAATAATCAATATTAATTTTAATTAAAATACAAATTTTAACACTTATCTTCACAACATGCTATTAATTAAATTTTAACATTTGACCAATATGGGTTATTCAAACAGATGCTTTATTCAAAGTAAAATGTCGATCCCAACGACTTCGGATAACTGAGATCCGACTGTATGATAAGCTATTCTTCTCACCCTGGCATTTGCATAATTTAGGGGTTATTGCCCTTTTCTATTTTTCATGCTGAAATTTTGTTTGGAGCTTTTATTGTATAATAAAGTACCCATCAAGTGACAAAGCGCAGTTCAGGGAGCATCCACCCATTCTACTGGCACTTATATAGACTTATTAGAGCCATTACCTTCAACATTTGGATGGCAGGTACAATTTTTGTGTGGAATTTTTGTATTCAGTATGACTCATAATACAATAATTGGCAATGAAGGCAATTTTTCTCAGATGAGCGATTAAGGGCCATCTTGGCCCTCTTGTAAGCTTTTAGGCTCAATGGCTGTCTTTCAGAGTCCATTGTCAACAATTCTTACAAACAACTTGTAAACCACTGTGCCAAATTTGATGAAACTTGCCTTTAATGTTCCTTGCGTCAAGCTCTACCAAAGTTGTTTCAAATTGTTCTGGTCCATTGCATATCTGTGTCACAGTAGCTAAAATATTTTCAAAAGTGAAATCTTAAAAAAATTCTTCTCCAAAACCTCAAGGCCTAAAGCTAAGGTATTTAGTGTGTGGCATTGTCAAGTGGACCTCTTCCAAGTTTGTTCAAATCATAGCCCTTGGTCAAAATTGGCCCCGACCCATGGGTCACTTGATTTAACATAGAGTATATAGGAAAAACAAGAAAAATCTTCTCCGAAACAGCAAGTCCTAGAGCTAAGATATTTAGTCCAAAAAGGTCAAAAGAACTCAGGGTAGCCATACAGCAAATGTAAGGCCATTGTATGGTCAACACTTTGTTACTGTAAATCCCTCTAAAGTATGGCAGGTCGAATTGCTACAGCCACTGTAGGGCTAAAAAAGTGTTACAACTCTGCACTATAATTCTATGGTGACGACCCGATTTTGGCCAACAAGGTCAGGAGTAACACCCCTTTTAATATTAAAAAAAAAAAAAAAAATCAGATTTCATTTTGTTTACAGTCTTAGCATCTTCGTTATGTTATCTAAATATTTGGGAGCATATTGTTTTTGTCAGAGTTGTCTGTGTCTGTCTGTCAGTCAAACATTTTGTCAGGATGATAACTCCTCTCTTACTTATGCTATTCAAGTGAAAATTCATTTATGGAATTCATTATAAAAAAAATACCAGATCTTTACTTTGTTAAAACAGTCTAGCATCTGCAATTATTAAGCAAACAGTGGCAACAATATCTCTGTGGAATTCAATTATGGCTGATATTGGACAGATATATCTACATTTTAGGCCCTTGAAATATCATAACAATACAGATTTGCCATTAATACTCCCCAACATCTAAATTTCTGAAGCATTGAAGGCAAAATTTACCCAGATGAGTGACTGGGCCATGCATCTTGGCCCTCTTGTTTCAAGTCTTGTGTAGATAAAAACACATTTGTACTGTTAAAATGGAATAAAGTTCTATATAGAATAATGATAGAATAACTGTTGTGATGCATGCTTTTAAACAACTTTACATGAACACATTGTTTATTCCTACATGGAAAAACATATTTATGTGATTTCCAGATATTGCCTTTTAAAAGAGCTCCATGTGTTCTGCTCGTTTCAGATTGTAACTTCGGATATGGAGATGGTCCGTACTTGTTCAAGAACCTGGACTTTGGTATAGACATGTCCTCCAGAGGTGAGTCTGTAAGGCCTGTATTGCATGTTGCGATATGCCAACACTGTATTGCAATATGTATTGCAATATATTGCCGTTTTGTTAATACAAGGCTAAAGGCTAGACTCAGCTAGTAGAAGATTATAATAAAATATATTTAATACTTCATACTGTAGAGCAACATGTATAACAGATACCTCTGTTATTAAACATAGTCAATATTAATTTCAAAAACAAGTAAAAATATAACTAAGGCAACAAGGCTTCTTGAAAATCTGTCTTTGTCACTACTTATTAGGACTTAACATCCTCTTACTGCATATATGTTGATGAAGCGGTGATGCAAGGATTTTATGCATAAAAGTTCTATCCTGAACTTTGCAAATAGGAACCGGAATTTAAACGTCAACACAGAGTGCTCTCTAACTATCTATCGGAGCCAAGCCACTGCGAAGGAGTTTTGGTAAACAACAAGGAGCCGTGCCGACTTAGTGGTGTTTATTTTCACGTTAACATTCAAATTTTATCTAAAATGAAGTATGGTTCTGCAGATTTCTGGCGATACAATAAAAAAACCGGTACGCTCTTTCCCTATCGCGATACGATACGCTTTCAAGGCATATTGCAATATACCGGTATATCGTTACACCCCTAATAGCACTACTGTAAATAGGAAAATCTAGAAAAATCTTCTCAGAAACCACAAGGCCTGGAGTTTAGATATTTGGTGTGTAACATTGCCTTATGGACATCTACCAAGTTTGCTCAAATCATGACCCTGGATTCAAAATTGGCCCCACCCCAGGGTTCACTTGATTTAACATAGACTTACTTAAAGATAATGGGTTTAGATACAGTCAAACTTGTATTAAGCAGCCACCCAAGGACGGGCCACAATTGGCTGCTTAAGACAAGTTGGCTGCTTAAGACAAAATATAGTATCGGCCATTTTTGATAGTACATGTCAATGTATATATGCTTGCTTGTATGTATGTATGTATTTTTACCTTTTTATATGTATACCTATACACAAATTCTTCCTTTCCTCCCCCTTTCAATTTTTATCTCTCTCTCTTTCTGAGTCTTATACCCATAACAAAGTAAATATTCAACTGATAAGCACATGTATGAATATATCAAAAATAAACATGTATCTTAAAAAATTAAATACCTCGTAAGTTGGCCAGACACAGGAACTTGTTTTGATGCTGCGTTAAGAAACCAGCGGTAACAGATATCGTTAAATTAACGTTGGGTGTTGTTCGCCATGATCTTTTTAGCTCTGAATTTTCGCTCTCTCAAACTCTTCAAGTAATTTCCGTTCCCTTTTTGAGATATTCTGGATCTGGATCAAGCCATTGTTAAATTCAGCTGCGATTATTCCCGAGTTTTTCCCAGCTTCGGGAAGTTTCAGAACTTTCATTCTGTTTTCTAGCGTCAGAAAATTTCGTTTAGATATGATGGCATACGCGGACACATTACCGTTATGTTCTAAATATTCCATTTTATATCACTAGCGATTTCTTGTTTTTAGCAGCAAATAGTTGATGTTCTTTGATCAAACAATTAATAAAAACACCTTTATAACTCTCAAAAGATAAAAAATGTCAACATATAATTACGCATTCATAATTCCAACATTAACACCGATCGGCGATCATCTAGTCAGCCGAGCAAATGGAACGTAGAAGAATCGAGTGCATAACTGTTCATATACATGATGCGTATTTCATCAAACTTCAAACTATGCATAGATAAAAGGCAATCATAATTAAAACACTCATTGATGGTTGATTGGTTAAGCTAGCCCTTCGCAAACAGCGTGACGTTGGCAAACACAGTAAGTTTGCCAACGGAAGTGTGCTAATAATGCCTGCGGGTGGGGAGCAGGGGATTAATGGGCACGCGTTCGGTGCGGGATCACACCAGCTGGTTGACCGCTAATTAGGACTCCTTTAAAGTATGGTTATCCCCTTTTAAGGTGACCGCTTACCGCATAAGACAAGTGACCGCTTATTACACGACAATTAAAGAAGAATTTGCTCGGGAGGACCTGACATGACCGCTTACGTCATGGTGACCGCTTAATACACGTGACCGCTATTACAAGTTTGACTGTATTTGGTATGTAACCTGGATTTGTGGACCTGAAATAAGTTTTCAAATCATGATCCTGGGGTCAAAATTGGTCCCATGCTAGGGTTAACATGGTTTTTAGCTCACCTGAGCACAACGTGCTCATGGTGAGCTATTGTGATCGCCTTTTGTCCGTCGTCCGTCGTCCGTGCGTCCGTCCGTGCGTCCGTCCGTCGTCAACAATTTGCTTTAAACAACATCTCCTCATGAACCGCTGAAGGGATTTTGACCAAACTTCACAGGAATCATCCTTATGATGCCCTCTATCAAAGTTGTACAAATTATTCAGATTGGTTAAAAAAGTAGGTCACAGGAGCTAAAAATAGATTTTAAAAATGCAAACTTTGAAAATCTTCTTCTGCAAAACTGCAAGGCCTAGAGCTTAGATATTTGGTATGTAGCATCATCTTATGGGCCATTACCAAGATTGTACAAATCATAGCCCTACGGTGATGAATGACCCCGCACCAGGGGTCACTTGTTTTACATAGAGTTATATAGGAAAATCTTTAAAAATCTTCTTCTATGAATCCATTAGGCCTAGAGCTTAGATATTTGGTATGTAGCATCATCTTATGGTTCATTACCAAGATTGTACAAATCATGACCCTATGGTGATAAATGACCCCGCACCATGGGTCACTTGTTTTACATAGAGTTATATAGGAAAAACTTTAAAAATCTTCTTCTATGAATCCATTAGGCCTAGAGCTTAGATATTTGGTATGTAGCATCATCTTATGGTTCATTACCAAGATTGTTCAAATCATAGCCCTATGGTGATAAATGACCCCGCACCAGGGGTCACTTGTTTAACATAGATTTATATAGGAAAAACTTTAAAAATCTTCTTCTATGAATCCATAAGGCCTAGAGATTAGATATTTGGTATGTAGCATCATCTAATGGTTCATTATCAAGCTTTTTAAAATGGTGGCCCTTTGGAGATAAATGACCCCACCATAAGGCCCAGTGCTTATATATTTGGTGTGTAGTATTGTCAGGGCTAAAATGTTTAAGATTGAGTTATATCAGAATTCTTGTCTGTTTAAAAACCTTGTAATCAGTTGTAGCAATGGTACTCAGGTGAGCGATCCAGGGCCATCATGGCCCTCTTGTTTGGACATGTAAACTTTTTGCGTGGAATTAAAATTATATAGCTGTTCTTCTGTATGGATTTTGTACTCAGTATGACTATGTTGTAAAAGGCAATGAAAGAAAAATTTCTTAGGTGAGCGATTCAGGGCCATCTTGGCCCTCTTGTTTCATTAATTATTTTGTTCTGTTTAGCCTTTTATAGTACCTTTTAAACATAAATATGTTTAACCATTATAAAAATAACACAATCATAGCTTTCATAGTGAGAATTAAGTCAGGAATAATTTGATTAGAACCTTTTGTTTTAGTTTGTGTATATGGTGGTGTTGCATATTTTTTACATTCTTGTAATATACACAAAACATTATCCCGTGGTTCTCCAAATTAATGATTACAGAGAAAGAGAACAACACAAACAAAATCAACTCCTTTAATGACAAATAATTGATAATGCAGATCTGTCATAGTTTGTTACAAGACCAGTAGGTACAAAAATACATTTTAAAATGGACATGTTTATATAACGATTCATCTATGTACTCTCTGGAGGTTTTGACGAATACAAAACCATCTCAACCAAGATGTTATTTATAGGGACAGGTGGTCGTAGGGCCAGAGTATGGTTGTCAAGGAGTTATAGGTAGGTTTTGACATTGATTTCGAGGAATTGCATAGGAATTTTATAGGATATACTATCTAGGGACCAAGAATGGAGCTCGAGGAATCCAAAATATCTAAAATATCCCCCATAAATTTATATAGAATAAGAAGGGCTAAAACAAGGGACCCGGCTTGTAGCTCGAGTCATCGCCAGTATTCAATGAATCGCCACATTGAGGAATCATGTGACCAATGTATACCCTTGTATACCTGGATATTCCCGGGTACTGGGCCTCATATCACAGCTGATAGGCCAGGATTTGAAATCACCCAATTATGGTGACTAATGTTTGTGATCTGGGTGCAAATTGTGTCCGCAGCAAATTAATGTAGGTTTAATGCTAGAGTTATTATAAGATACTATTTGACTGTTTAATAGTTCTACAACTAGACCATATTCTGCCTGTGTCTGTCTATGTCTGTTATTTTGTCTAATTTATGCAGATTTTAAAATGAGGCTGATGACAGTTATGGCCACTGGTTTAGATGGAGTTGTGTTTTTTGTACTTATTTGGCAAATACACACTCAGTTATTATCTGTTCCTGCATTTCTGTCTCTCCGTCTCTGAAACATATTTTAATCCAGCTGACTTGATTTCTCTCATTTTTCATTTTTGGGCTTCTATCTTAAGATACACTTTTATTAGTCCCTTACCATTGTTTACACCTGAGGAGACTAAGGTTTGCCCTTTATCTGTCTTGTCCATCTGGATGTCTGGAAATCTGGATCCAGCGATAACTTAAAAACCGTTTAAGATAATATTATGAAACTTTGTATATGAATAGATGACAGTATGGAGATTCTGCATGTAACTTTGTTTTTTTTTCTCGAACCAAAATTCTGGTTGCTGAGGTAACTTAAAAAAATTTGCACCTCACTGGTCAGAGACTTGTGTTGTGTGCAACACCAGTTACTTATTCTCTTCTATATATGCTTATATGAAGTTGATCTTTTGAAAAGTTAGGCCTCCACAACGTTGGTTAGTGTTTATTTTGCCTGAAGGTAACTTGGTTGTATTATGGTATGGCGCAGTCTGTCTACAGTGGTGCTAACGTATCAGTTGTCAAAAAAATTGGAAATAGAAATACGGACGATATGGATATACGATCTGCGATATGCGATGTGCGATAGCAGGTCTGATTTACCTTTACGATTCGTTACGATGCGATGATTTTTGTCTGATACCATACGTTTTCTGCGATATACGTTATGTGATATACGATACTGGATAAGCACGGTATAAATGGCATTTTTTACAACTGTATACAACTAGATTTTACAATAAGTTCAAAAATATGAAATATCAACCAAGCTTTTAACAATATTTATCACAAGCCGTGTTTTCATCTGAAATAAACAGCGGAAATAAACAAAACCGGAAACAGGAAATGGGGACAAACTAAATTGCGGTTCCTCTAGAAATGTTACGGACTCTGTTGTCTCCGTCAATAACAACCTAAGCACGTGTAATGAAAAAATTTTTTTCCTAATGAGGACTCATAAAAAAATGTATTAATTATGCTTTGTTATTATGTGTTTTGATATTAATCACATTAAAAAACAAAACAAATGATACCAGTAATCATCTAATATCTAGTACGCTGTCATTTGTGCTAATTAAAACAATATCTTCGGGCATTTTTCAAACTTTGCATTTAACCCATCAAAAATAAATGTATATATAATTTATTGGATGTATCAAATATCAAAAGAACGCGAATGAGTGTGGGAGAATAGCACCGTATCTATTTTCTGATTATAATATTCGTATATATTACAAGTAGGTAACTGTCATAGGTATAGATTTAATATAAATATGTTTTCATATACTTTAACCAGAAGCTCGGAAAATCCGCTATTGTTTTAAAAAGCCCTAAGCCCGAAGAATTGTAATTATACCCCCCCGCAACGAAGTTAGGGGGGGGTATACTGGAATCAGGTTGTCCGTCCGTCCGTCCATCTGTCCGTCCGTCCGTCTGTAGACACAAAATTCTGCGGACTACTCCTCCTAAACTTCTGGAAGGATTTTGATGAAACTTGCTGGCAATGATCCTTAGACATTGTATTAGCGCGTTATCTATATAGCATTGAGTTACCTCCCCTATTTACCAAGTTATGCCCCTTTGATGATTTTTGCATTACAAACTTCTGCGGACTACTCCGCCTAAACTACTGGAAGGATTTTAATGATACTTGCTGTCAATGATCCTTAGACATTGTAGCAGCGCGTTATCTATATAGCATTGAGTTACCTCCCCTATTTACCAAGTTATGCCCCTTTGATGATTTTTGCATTACAAACTTCTGCGGACTACTCCTTCTAAACTACTGGAAGGATTTTGATGAAACTTGCTGGCAATGATCCTTAGACATTTATAAGCGCGTTATCTATATATCATTTGGTTACCTCCCCTATTTACCAATTTATGCCCCTTTGATGATTTTTGCATTACAAACTTCTGCGGACTACTCCGCCTAAACTACTGGAAGGATTTTAATGATACTTGCTGTCAATGATCCTTAGACATTGTAGCAGCGCGTTATCTATATAGCATTGAGTTACCTCCCCATTCACCAAGTTATGCCCCTTTGATGATTTTTGCATTACAAACTTCTGCGGACTACTCCGCCTAAACTACTGGAAGGATTTTAATGATACTTGCTGTCAATGATCCTTAGACATTGTAGCAGCGCGTTATCTATATAGCATTGAGTTACCTCCCCTATTTACCAAGTTATGCCCCTTTGATGATTTTTGCATTACAAACTTCTGCGGACTACTCCTTCTAAACTACTGGAAGGATTTTGATGAAACTTACTGGCAATGATCCTTAGACATCTATATAGCATTGAGTTACCTCCCCTATTTACCAAGTTATGCCCCTTTGATGATTTTTGCATTACAAACTTCTGCGGACTACTCCTTCCATTGGATTACCTCCCTTTTTTATAGTTATGCCCCTTTGATGATTCTTGCTTTACAATTTTCTGCAGACTACTCCTCCTAAACTACTGGAGGGATTTCAATGAAACTTGCTGTCATTCAACCTTAGACATTGTAGTAGCGCTTTTCTATATAACATTGGGTTACCCCCCCCCCCCCCCCCCCCCCCCCCCCTCCCCCCTGTTTTAAAGATATGTCCCTTTGATGGTATTTGTTTTACAATTTTCTTCCATTGATAGATTTCAGTGAATCTTAATGATATTTATCCATAGACATAGGTATATCCATAGGTATGTGTTACAAAGGATCACTAGATTTCCATGTAGTTGGCACATATGTCCTCTATATACGTATTAAGATGGAGTGTTGCATACAAGAATTCTGATTCATGCTCCAAAGCCATGTTTGACAAAAACACTTGCGGGGGGTATTAGTAAGCCCTTAGGCGACAGTTCTAGTTGGAAATTGACCTTGGTAATTAACTAATGAAATACATTTACATTAACATGGGTCGAAAAGCTATCTTTGTCGAAAAGATGCCATGAGTGAAGAGGCCCCCGTTTAACCGGGTATTCGTGAGAAATGTCATACGCCGCCATGCGTATACAGTTTAATATGATTTGTTTCGTTAATCGAGTACAAGAATAAAATAGTTGCCAAATTGGTTATATCACATTTTGACTACACCCAGTTCATCTACTGTATAAAGTTATTTCACACCTTTCCAGACATGTTTCCAGATTGTCTAACACATGCATTACTACATGTAAAGGATATATAACTAATTGTCTCTTATTAAGTAGGGAAATATCATCATGTGTTGGGCTTTCAATATTTTGTAATGGTATCCATGTTTTTGACCAAGTATTATTGTAAAATTATTTAAATGTAAAGTATTTAATATTTTATTAAATATTTATGATATAACATTTATATTGTGTTCATATGTATCATCCCCGCACTAATTCACTGTGTCTTCCGCATAAATATGCATTCATCTCTCCTCCTCTCTCTCTCTCTCTCTCTCTCTCTCTCTCTCATCCTATATTTTGAGCTAATGGTCATTAATGTTATCGTGTATGTGGTTTCGAGACACATTTTAATTTGCAGAGATTTTGATTTGTAGACACAATGGGTTTCAGTCGGAAGAACAAATTTAAAAAAAAGTCTATTTAAAATCTGTGTATTTTACTCACCGTTTTAACAATCAAAATATTTTAAAGAAAACCCTATGAATCGCTCATTTGTGATATAAAAATAAGTCCATAAGTCACACACATGTGTGCCCACACACTCCCTTACAAATGTATTTTTGATACATGTATCATCATTATCATCATCGTGTACATTTAAGATTTTTTTTCTCTCCTAGAAATATATTCTGTGCCTCATACCTAGATTGGAAACAGCTTTATTATTATTATTATTCTATGAATATTGGTGTGTTTAAAATAGAATTTCAAATTATTTGCTAAAAATTGTAATCTTTTAGTACCGGAAATAACATTCACTCTGTGTACATGTCAAAAGTCTCTCCTCTGGGGTGGTATACCGGCAGCGGCGAGACATAAAGGTGACATATCCGGTCAAAATAAACACATGCTGTGCCTGCTGATAAGAACTTATGGCACGCCTCCGGTATTGCGAAACACACTTTTTTCACTTAATTATACATAAAAGAATAGGAATATGCAAGAAAAATGTTCTAACCTATTATATCTCTAGCAAACTGTAATGATATGGAAATGAGATCTTTAGCGAACTGTAGTAATATGGAAACAAGATCATTTTCTTTTAACTATTATCATGTCAGTGAACTCTGTGTTATCACGGAATAAGATACATCAGTTATTTTATTACAAATCTTCCGTTCCCATGTAGGTTTTATGTTTATTTTTCTATTGTAATTGCTTGCAATAATTCCTGGTTTATCATATTAAATATTAAGACACAGCAGTGAAGCATATCACGAAAATTGGTCCCGTTTTATCGTTGTTTTTTTTTCATATGAAAGAGACAGTTGTTGGATACAATTAAGTTCGGGTGTGATACCCATGCTAATTTCGCAAAAAAAAAAAAATGCTCTTCGAAATATACGTGTCCGAGGTATAGCACCATATACTGTAAATTCCGAACTAGTACTTAGAGCTCCGTGTTCTCAAAGCAATACCGATGCATCTTGTACACATCATATACGTATTAGGATATACGCGATCATCGGAAAAAATGCTCCGGTTTGGATTTTCAGTCTCCACCTACCTGAATTTGATTATCTCCATACTGATGAAAAAGGGGGAAAAAAGAAACATAATTTGCACTCATCCATCCAATTTTTTGGAAGTGTGTGTGCGCACGCGCGTGTGCGTAATGAAAGAGAGATAGAGAAACCTAAATAAAATAGGAAATAATTAAATAAATAAACTATATTCGTAAATTACAATTATCTTTTGTTCACGAATTCATTAAATAATAAAGAAAAATGGGCATTCGAGTAAATACAGCAGTAAAAAATGTCCCAGGAAATAAATAATTACACGAAAGCAACATTTCGGACGATCTTGCATAAGTAGGTAAGTTTTAATTTGTTAATTAGACAGGTTAATAAAGCAAACATTGATCAAACATATCGATTACACATATTTGAAAATGATTCCACTTTAATACTGATATAGTCACGAAGCTATATTAAAGGTATTTACGTCTCTGATATAGTACTTTCCACACGTGCATCAAATTATATAAAAAAGCGATCAGAATGTTTGTCTTGATTATATCTCAGTCATGTACAATCATGGGTTGGATAGGGTCAAAAAGTAGATAACGGTCAAATCTTAAAAACACAACAGGGGGTCACTTTTTTAGTCAAATATTTGTCAAACTTGTAAGAAATGTTTGTGTTGATAATACTTGGTCAAATTTGATCATAGGTTAGGCATGGTCAGTAGTCAGGTGAGCAATCATGGCCCTTTTAATTAATTGGTTAAAGTTTTGCATGCAAGCTACTATCCAGGTTATATCCCTCAATAACCATTCATGGTATTTGAATTTAATACAAATTATGACCTCTTTTAACTTAGAAATATTGGTTAAAGCCTTGCATGTAAGGAAAATCATGCTTATATCTCAGTAACATGCATGGAATTGATTTGAAACTTCTTTAATGTTTTCAGTGGTATCATACAATAGAGACATATAGTTTTTATACGCCGTTGGAGGCGGTCGTATATTGGCGTCATCTTCTCCGTCTGTTCGTCCGTACGTCTCTACGTCCATTTCTTGTGAACACAACTCCTCCTTTGTTTCTGAATTCAGAATGAATCTTTTCAAAACTTGGTCACTGTTGTAACTATAATGGGTAGATGTGCATGAAGTGGAAATTTTCCGGTCCATTGATTTTTACAAGATTTGTGTCCCTTGAAACTTGGTCTCTGTAGCTGATTGATATTGCAGCCTTGTGAACGCAATTCCTCCTACATTTCTGAACGAATCTTTTCAAAACTTGGTCAGTGTCATTACTATAATTGGTAAATGTGCATGAAGTGGCGATTTTCCGGTTCATTGATTTTTACAAGATTTGTGTCCCATGAAACTTAGTCTCTGTAGCTGATTGATATTGCAGCCTTGTGAACACAACTCCTCTTACATTTCTGAACAAATCTTTTCAAAACTTGATCAGTGGCATTACTTTAATGGGTAGATGTGCATGAAGTGGCGATTTTCCAGTTCATTGATTTTTACAAGATTTGTGTCCCTTGAAACTTAGTCTCTGTAGCTGATTGATATTGCAGCCTTGTGAACGCAACTCCTCTTACATTTCTGAACGAAACTTTTCAAAAATTGATCAGTGGCATTACTTTAATGGGTAGATGTGCATGAAGTGGCGATTTTCCCATTCATTAATTTTTGCAAGATTTGTGTCCCATGAAACTTAGTCTCTTTAGCTAATTGATATTTCAGCATTGTGAACGCCATTCCTTGTACGTTTCTGAACGAATCTTTTTCAAAACTTGGGCAATGTCATAACTATACTGGTAGATATGCACAAAGCAGGATTTTGATGTTCATCAACATTTGCAATAATTATGCCTTTCTAAACATGGTCTCTTGAAAACACAACTCAAGTTTCTAAACAGGTAAAAGTGCATAAAGCAGGGATTTTCTGATACAGTGATTTTTGCAGGAGTTAGGCGGAGAAAGAAAAAAGGATTCATATTGATACTGCTATTTGACCTACTTTCATAGTGGAAGCCTTTTTAGGGTTCTATCTCTGTTTATTGGTATCCTATTTTCCTCCTGATTGAAATATTTTGAAAATGGGACATTAAGCTCCAAATATCCAATCCAATACTCTGTTTTCTGTTTCTTTTCCATTTAATGAGTTTACCATTCTGTAATTATAATGGTAGTTTTGTGATTTTTTAATTTTTTTTATCAAAATTACCATTTGTAGTTAGATAGTTTTAATAGAGATTCCAATGGTAGTTTTGTGATTTTTTCCATGAAATTACCATTTTTTAGTTCGGCGGCCATTTTGATAGAGACTCCAGCAGTAATTCTATGATTTTACCACAATCTCAGGCCCCTGTCTTTTCATCATCTTTAGTGATTGCCTCACTTTGAAAAAAGTATATTCGCGAATATACTGCTCTTTCAGCTAAATTGGTCTTTATATTTTGTGGCGGCGTA
>CM037794.1:4216826-4266826 GCA_021229015.1 Solen grandis | reverse complement strand
CAAGAGGCCCATGATGGCCCTAAATCGCTCACCTGAGATAAATAGGTTGACCCAAGGAACATCTGTACCAATTTATTTTAAAATCTGGCCAGTAGTTTTAAAGAACATGATTTTTAAAGTTTTCATATTTTTTTTTCTTTTTGTTGCCATGGCAACCAGAGTTCTATATGGATCAAGTTTATTTTAGGAACTTTTGTGAAGGTTGACCCAAGGATCATTCCTGCCAAATTTAATCAAATTCTATTCAGTGGTTTCAGAGGAAATGTTGATTAAAGTTTTCCCTATATACATATAAGGCAAATAAGCCCCGCCCCTGGCGGCCATCTTTTTTGCAGATCGGAATTTTTTTTAGCAACTTTGGTAGAGGTTTCCCCAAGGAACATCTGTACCAATTTATTTTAAAATCTGGCCAGTAGTTTTGAAGAACATGATTTTTAAAGTTTACATATTTCTTTTTGTTGCCATGGCAACCAGAGTTCTACATGGATCAAGTTTATTTTAGCAACATTTGTGAAGGTTGACCCAAGGATCATCCCTGCCAAGTTTAATCAAATTCTGTCCAGTGGTTTCAGAGGAGATGTTGTTTAAAGTTTTCCCTATATACATATAAGGCAAATAAGCCCCGCCCCTGGCGGCCATGTTTTTTTACAGATCGGAATAATTTTAGCAACTTTGGTAGAGGTTGACCCAAGGAACATCTGTACCAATTTATTTTAAAATCTGGCCAGTAGTTTTGAAGAACATGATTTTTAAAGTTTACATTTTTTTTTTCTTTTTGTTGCCATGGCAACCAGAGTTCTACATGGATAAGTTTATTTTAGCAACTTTTGTGAAGGTTGACCTAAGGATCATCCCTGCCAAGTTTAATCAAATTTTGTCCAGTGGTTTCAGAGAAGATGTTGTTTAAAAGTTTCTCTATATACATATAAGGCAAATAAGCCCCGCCCCTGGCGGCCATGTTTTTTTACGGATCGGAATAATTTTAGCAACCTTGGTAGAGGTTTACCCAAGGAACATCTGTACCAAATTATTTTGAAATCTGGCCAGTAGTTTTGAAGGAGATGATTTTTAAAGTTTTCTTTTTTTTTCTTCTTTCGGTTGCCATGGCAACCAGAGTTCTGCATGGATCAACTTTATTTTAGCAATTTTTGTAGAGCCTCACCCAAGGAACATTCCTGCCAATTTAATCAAATTCTGTCAAGTGGTTTCAGAGGAGATGTCATTTAAAGCAAATTATTGACCACGCACGACGACGGACGAAGGGGATCACAAAAGCTCACCTTGAGCATGTTGTGCTCAGGTGAGCTAAAAACAAGGTCTAGATATTTTCACCTCTGGATGTGATTTTTTTTATATTTTCATAGTGCGAATGAACAACCTAATCTGCAGTACTGTCGTGCCGATAGACACTGCCATTATTTTAAACAGGTTAGTTTAATGTGTAAAATTTACAGATTAAAGCGTAAAATTTAAAGAAAAAAGTATTAATTTAACAGAAAAAATTGTGAATTTTACAGTTAAAAGTGTAAAATTTACAGACACAAGTGGCCCATGATGGCCCTAAATCGCTCACCTGAGATAAATAGGTTGACCCAAGGAACATCTGTACCAATTTATTTTAAAATCTGGCCAGTAGTTTTGAAGAACATGATATTTAAAGTTTTCATATTATTTTCCTTTTTGTTGCCATGGCAACCAGAGTTCTATATGGATCAAGTTTATTTTAGCAACTTTTGTGAAGGTTGACCCAAGGATCATTCCTGCCAAGTTTAATACAATTCTGTCCAGTGGTTTCAGAGGAGATGTTGTTTAAAGGTTTCTCTATATACATATAAGGTAAATAAGCCCCGCCCCTGGCCACCATGTTTTTTTACGGATCGGAATAATTTTAGCAACTTTGGTAGAGGTTGACCCAAGGAACATCTGTACCAATTTATTTTTTAAATCTGGCCAGTAGTTTTGAAGAACATGATTTTTAAAGTTTTCATATTTTTTTTCTTTTGTTGCCATGGCAACCAGAGTTCTACATGGATCAAGTTTATTTTAGCAACATTTGTGAAGGTTGACCCAAGGATCATCCCTGCTAAGTTTAATCAAATTCTGTCCAGTGGTTCAGAGGAGATGTTGTTTAAAGGTTTCTCTATATACATATAAGGCAAATAAGCCCCGCCCTTGCGGCTATGTTTTTTTACAGATCGGAATAATTTTAGCAACTTTGGTAGAGGTTTCCCCAAGGAACATCTGTACCAATTTATTTTAAAATCTGGCCATCAGTTTTGAAGAAGATGATTTTTAAAGTTTTCATTTTTTTTTCTTTTTGTTGCCATGGCAACCAGAGTTCTATATGGATTTATTTATTTTAGCAACTTTTGTGAAGGTTGACCCAAGGATCATCCCTGCCAAGTTTAATCAAATTCTGTCCAGTGGTTTCAAAGGAGATGTTGTTTAAAGGTTTCTCTATATACATATAAGGCAAATAAGCCCCGCCCCTGGCGGCCATGTTTTTTTACGGATCGGAATAATTTTAGCAACTTTGGTAGAGGTTGACCCAAGGAACATCTGTACCAATTTATTTTAAAATCTGGCCAGTAGTTTTGAAGAACATGATTTTTAAAGTTTACATTTTTTTTTTCTTTTTGTTGCCATGGCAACCAGAGTTCTACATGGATAAGTTTATTTTAGCAACTTTTGTGAAGGTTGACCTAAGGATCATCCCTGCCAAGTTTAATCAAATTTTGTCCAGTGGTTTCAGAGAAGATGTTGTTTAAAAGTTTCTCTATATACATATAAGGCAAATAAGCCCCGCCCCTGGCGGCCATGTTTTTTTACGGATCGGAATAATTTTAGCAACCTTGGTAGAGGTTTACCCAAGGAACATCTGTACCAAATTATTTTGAAATCTGGCCAGTAGTTTTGAAGGAGATGATTTTTAAAGTTTTCTTTTTTTTTCTTCTTTCGGTTGCCATGGCAACCAGAGTTCTGCATGGATCAACTTTATTTTAGCAATTTTTGTAGAGCCTCACCCAAGGAACATTCCTGCCAAGTTTAATCAAATTCTGTCAAGTGGTTTCAGAGGAGATGTCATTTAAAGCAAATTATTGACCACGCACGACGACGGACGAAGGGGGATCACAAAAGCTCACCTTGAGCATGTTGTGCTCAGGTGAGCTAAAAACAAGGTCTAGATATTTTCACCTCTGGATGTGATTTTTTTTATATTTTCATAGTGCGAATGAACAACCTAATCTGCAGTACTGTCGTGCCGATAGACACTGCCATTATTTTAAACAGGTTAGTTTAATGTGTAAAATTTACAGATTAAAGCGTAAAATTTAAAGAAAAAAGTGTTAATTTAACAGAAAAAATTGTGAATTTTACAGTTAAAAGTGTAAAATTTACAGACACAAGTGGCCCATGATGGCCCTAAATCGCTCACCTGAGATAAATAGGTTGACCCAAGGAACATCTGTACCAATTTATTTTAAAATCTGGCCAGTAGTTTTGAAGAACATGATATTTAAAGTTTTCATATTATTTTCCTTTTTGTTGCCATGGCAACCAGAGTTCTATATGGATCAAGTTTATTTTAGCAACTTTTGTGAAGGTTGACCCAAGGATCATTCCTGCCAAGTTTAATACAATTCTGTCCAGTGGTTTCAGAGGAGATGTTGTTTAAAGGTTTCTCTATATACATATAAGGTAAATAAGCCCCGCCCCTGGCCACCATGTTTTTTTACGGATCGGAATAATTTTAGCAACTTTGGTAGAGGTTGACCCAAGGAACATCTGTACCAATTTATTTTTTAAATCTGGCCAGTAGTTTTGAAGAACATGATTTTTAAAGTTTTCATATTTTTTTTCTTTTTGTTGCCATGGCAACCAGAGTTCTACATGGATCAAGTTTATTTTAGCAACATTTGTGAAGGTTGACCCAAGGATCATCCCTGCTAAGTTTAATCAAATTCTGTCCAGTGGTTCAGAGGAGATGTTGTTTAAAGGTTTCTCTATATACATATAAGGCAAATAAGCCCCGCCCTTGCGGCTATGTTTTTTTACAGATCGGAATAATTTTAGCAACTTTGGTAGAGGTTTCCCCAAGGAACATCTGTACCAATTTATTTTAAAATCTGGCCATCAGTTTTGAAGAAGATGATTTTTAAAGTTTTCATTTTTTTTTCTTTTTGTTGCCATGGCAACCAGAGTTCTATATGGATTTATTTATTTTAGCAACTTTTGTGAAGGTTGACCCAAGGATCATTCCTGCCAAGTTTAATCAAATTCTGTCCAGTGGTTTCAGAGGAAATGTTGATTAAAGTTTTCCCTATATACATATAAGGCAAATAAGCCCCGCCCCTGGCGGCCATCTTTTTTACAGATCAGAAAAATTTTAGCAACTTTGGTAGAGGTTGACCCAAGGAACATCTGTACCAATTTCTTTTAAAATCTGGCCAGTAGTTTTGAAGAAGATGATTTTTAAAGTTTTCATATTTTTTTTCTTTTTGTTGCCATGGCAACCAGAGTTCTACATGAATAAGTTTATTTTAGCAACTTTTGTGAAGGTTGACCCAAGGATCATCCCTGCCAAGTTTAATCAAATTCTGTCCAGTGGTTTCAAAGGAGATGTTGTTTAAAGGTTTCTCTTTATACATATAAGGCAAATAAGCCCCGCCCCTGGCGGCCATGTTTTTTTACGGATCGGAATAATTTTAGCAACTTTGGTAGAGGTTGACCCAAGGAACATCTGTACCAATTTATTTTAAAATCTGGCCAGTAGTTTTGAAGAACATGATTTTTAAAGTTTTCATATTTTTTTTCTTTTTGTTGCCATGGCAACAAGAGTTCTACATGGATCATGTTTATTTTAGCAACTTTTGTGAAGGTTGACCTAAGAATCATCCCTGCCAAGTCAATCAAATTCTGTCCAGTGGTTTCAGAGGAGATGTTGTTTAAAGGTTTCTCTATATACATATAAGGCAAATAAGCCCCGCCCCTGGCGGCCATGTTTTTTTACGGATTGGAATAATTTTAGCAACTTTGGTAGAGGTTGACCCAAGGAACATTTGTACCAAATTATTTTGAAATCTGGCCAGTAGTTTTGAAGGAGATAATTTTTAAAGTTTTCGAATTATTTTTCTATTTGTAGCCATGGCAACCAGAGTTCTTCATGGATCAACTTTATTTTTTTTTGAGCCTACCCAAGGTTCCTGTTAAGTTTCATTAAATTCTGTCCAGCGGTTTCAGAGGAGATGTTGTTTAAAGCAAATTGTTGACGCCAGACGACGGACGACTGACGACGCACGACGAAGGACGCCGGACAAAGGGCGATCACAAAAGCTCACCTTGAGCACTTTGTGCTCAGGTGAGCTAAAAAGTGTGAATTTTACAGTTTAAATTGTAAAATTTACAGAAAAAGTTTGAATATTACAGAAAAAAGTGAATTTTACAGATAAATGTTTAAAAATTACAGAAAAAAGTTTGAATTTTACAGAAAAAAGTGTGAAATTTACAGATTAAAGTGTGGAAAATAACGAAATAATAAGTGTCAATATGGCACTAATACCCTTTTGTAATTTTGGGCCGAAGATAAAATCTATAAACGTAATATGACCTTGGCCATTGCATTTTTAACTTTTTAAATTGTGGACTCTTTGACTCATAAAACTACATTACCTGTGAAAAAATGATGAAGATTGAACAAAAAATAAAGTCAGGAGCTTCAAAAAACCTAAAAAGGTTTTTGAAATTTTGATTTTATTTTTTTTCTTCAAAATATTAGTGAAGTTTGATCATATCCTGTGGACAAACCATACATACCCTAAATTTGCCAACCCATATATTGTTTGTGTGTATATGATATGATATATATATCATATCATATAGAATTTATATGCAGCAAACAGAATTCTTCTATCTAATCTCAAACAAAAATTGGCAGGTTTTTCATTTTATCTACTCTCAATTGCAGTTTTTTTTAAAGGTTCGAACAACTTTCAACCTCTTCTAGTGCAAATATTTTCCAGTACCTGATACTTTGAAATCCATTATATTCTGTTGTGCTGTCAACGCAGAACAGAATGCTGAAAACCGCATTTGAATCAGACTTAAACTTTTGAGTTATAAGCAAAAGAGTGATTTTAAGCAAAACGCCCTCTAGCAGCAAAATGAGACACAAAATTGATTAAAATTTTACCATTAGGTACCTAGAAATGCAGCAAATAGTTCCGTTAAGTATACAATATGCATGGGTGGAACATTCTGTTTCTTAAATGTCACAATTTGAAGCTTAAAAACTTCTTTACAATTGTTAAAAAAATGATCAAACTTTGAACTGCTGTAAAATGACCAAATGAAGCCCAATCTTCAAAAAATAAATATCACTGGAAAGAGCTCTTCAAGAACTTTCACTTTTGTCCAAATACTCTCGATTAAATACTTTTAGTTTTGGTGCTATTTTGGGCCGAAGAAAAAAACAACAAGAATTGAATTGCTCACCTGAGAAATATTGTCTTCATTGCCTTTTATAACCCAGTCATACTGAATATATTTGCTGAGTAAAGCAAAATACTCGTAATTCCACACAAAAACTGTATCTGTGGTCCAAATTTTGATGGTTAAAGCAATAATATCAAGTGACATCTAGGGTGGGACCAATTTTGACCCAAGATCCATGATTCGAAAACTTGGTCCTGGTCTACAAGGCATGTTACATACCAAATATCTAAACCCATGATCTTGTGGTGTCTGACAAGAAGATCTTTTAAAGACTCCCCTAAGTAAGTCTATGTAAAATCAAGTGACCCCTAGGGCAGGGCCAATTTTGAGCCATGATTTGAACAAACTTGGTATATGTCTATAAGGCCATGTTACACACCAAATATCTAAACTCCAGGCCTTGTGGTTTCTGACAAGAAGATTTGTCTAGTTTTTCCTATATAAGCCTATGTAAAATCAAGTTACCCCTTGGGCGGAGCCTGTTTTGACCCCAGGGCCATGATTTGGACAGACTTGGTAGATACTCATAAGGCCATGTTACACACCAAATATCCAGGCCTTGTGGTTTCTGAGAAGTGGACTTTTCTAGATTTTCCTATTTTAGCCTTTGTAAAATCAAGTGACCCCTGGGATGGGGCCAATTTTAACCCCAGGGCCATGATTTGAACAAACTTGGTAGATACTCATAAGGCCATGTTACACACAAAATATCTTAACACCAGGCCATGTGGTTTCTGAGGAGAAGATTTTTAGGTTTTCACATCGCTTGCGAAAACCTATTGTTCTTCTTCTGTTGATTTGTTTTTTAGGTTTTCGCCTCTGCAGGGCGAAAACCTATTGTTCTTCTTCTGTTGATTTGTTTTTTTTTTTATTTTTATTATTTTTCCAATTCCACCCATTTTTGTGTCCAGCCTAGCGGCCAGATGAAAAAAGCTACAGCGATGAAATTTTGGGCATGGAGTCATCTTTATCTGAACATGTGCCTAAATGGTCAAACTTTTCACTTTTGTTTCTGATTTAGCCACTAGGGGGCGCAATGCATGTAATCACTGTTTTGCTAATAACTCAAAAATTTGAAACCTGATTTAGATGCGGTTTTTTACATAATGTTCCTTGTTGACAGCCCAATCAAATATGATGGAAATCTCATCATCGAGTACGGGAAAAAAATTGTTCTAGGAGAGGTTGAATGTTCGAACCTTGGAAAAAAGTGAAATAATGAGGGTAGGTCTACGAAAAACCTACCCACTTTTGTTAGAGATCAGATAGAATAATTCTGTTTGCTGCATACGATTTGCAAGACATATACGCACAAAATATATGGGGTGGCGAATTAAGGAAATGCGTGGTTTGTCCTCTAGAAAAGGTCAAACTTCACTAAATTTTAGGAAAAATTAAAATTTCAAAAACATGTTTTTGTCGCTCCTGACTTTATTTTCTGTTCATTCTTCATGAAATTTTCACACGATATGTATTGTTATGTTTGAAAGGGCCTCACAATTCAAAAAATAAAAAAGAATTGAAAAGGTCAAGGTCATATTACGATTATTGTGTTTTTATTCGGCCACAAATAGCTCCAAAACTAAAAATATTTCATTGAGAGTATATGAACAAAAGTTTTAGTTCTTCAAGAGCTCTTTCCAGTGATGTTTAGTTTTTGAAGATCAGACTTGATTTGGTTATTATACAGCAGTCCAAATTTTGATCCTTTTTTGGAATAATTGTAAATCAGGTTTTATGCTTCAAATTCTGATACATAAGAATAAAAAGTTTGACTTGTGCGATTAGTATACTTGATTGAACTATTTGCTGCTTTGCTAGGTACCTAACAGTAAAATTTTAATCAATTTTCTTTCTCATTTTGCCGCTAGGGGGCGCTTTTCTTGAAATAATTCTTTTGCTTATAACTCAAAAAGTTGAAGTCCGATTCGAATGCGGTTTTTTGCATTCTGTTCCCTGTTGATAGCCTAATAACATATGATAGGATTCGAGGATCCGTGTGGCTGAAAGCTTTGAGCTACGGAAGGTTGAATGTTCGAACCTTGCAAAAAACAAAAAACTGTGCAAATGAGGGTAGGTCTACGAAAAACCTACCCACTTTTGTTAGAGATCAGATAGAATAATTCTGTTTGCTGCATACGATTTGCAAGACATATACGCACAAAATATATGGGGTGGCGAATTATGGAAATGCGTGGTTTGTCCTCTAGAAACGGCCAAACTTCACTAAATTTTAGGAAAAATTAAAATTTCAAAAACATGTTTTTGTCGCTCCTGACTTTATTTTCTGTTTATTCTTCATGAAATGTTCACACGATATGTATTGTTATGTTTGAAAGGGCCTCACAAATCAAAAAATAAAAAAGAATTGAAAAGGTCAAGGTCATATTACGATTATTGTGTTTTTATTCGGCCACAAATAGCTCCAAAACTAAAAATATTTCATTGAGAGTATATGAACAAAAGTTTTAGTTCTTAAAGAGCTCTTTCCAGTGATGTTTAGTTTTTGAAGATCGGACTTGATTTGGTCATTATACGACAGTCCAAATTTTGATCCTTTTTTGGAATAATTGTAAATCAGGTTTTATGCTTCAAATTCTGATACATAAGAATAAAAAGTTTGACTTGTGCGACTAGTATACTTGATTGAACTATTTGCTGCTTTGCTAGGTACCTAACAGTAAAATTTTAATCAATTTTCTTTCTCATTTTGCCGCTAGGGGGCGCTTTTTTTTAAAATAATTCTTTTGCTTATAACTCAAAAAGTTGAAGTCCGATTCGAATGCGGTTTTTTGCATTCTATTCCCTGTTGATAGCCTAATAACATATGATAGGATTCGAGGGTCCGTGTGGTTGAAAGCTTTTGAGCTACGGAAGGTTGAATGTTCGAACCTCGCAAAAAAAAACCCCCAAAAAAAAAAAAAAAACTGTGCAAATGAGGATAGGTCTACGAAAAACCTATCCGTTTTTGTTAGAGATCAGATAGAAGAATTCCGTCTCCGGCATACCATTTGAAAGACGTATACACACAAAATATATGGGGTGGAGAATTTAAGAAATGCGTGGTTTGTCCACTAGAAACGGTCAAACTTCACTTAAATTTAGGAAAATTAAAATTCCAAAAACATGTTTTTTGTCGCTCCTGACTTTATTTTTTGTTTATTCGTCAAGAAATTTTCACACGTTATGTTTTGTTAAGTTTGAATGGGCCTCACAATTAAAAATTTAAAAAAACATTGAACAGGTCAATGTCATATTACGATAATTGTGTTTTTATTCGGCCACAAAGTGCTCCAAAACAAAGGTTTTAGTTCATGAGGAGCTCTTTCCAGTGATGTTTAGCTTTTGAAGATCGGACTTGATTTGTTCATTTTACGGCAGTCCAAAGTTTGATCCTTTTTTGGAATAACTGTTAATCAGTTTTTATGCTTCAAGTTGTGATATATAAGAAAAAGAATGTTCGACTAGTGCGACTTATATACTTGTTTGAACTATTTGCTGTTTTTGCAATTTTGTTTCTAATTT
Source organism: Solen grandis (assembly GCA_021229015.1). Taxonomy (NCBI): domain Eukaryota; kingdom Metazoa; phylum Mollusca; class Bivalvia; order Adapedonta; family Solenidae; genus Solen; species Solen grandis. The sequence goes on along the minus strand of CM037794.1, from coordinate 4,256,809 downwards.
TGCCGCTAGAGGGCGTTTTGCTTAAAATCACTCTTTTGCTTATAACTCAAAACGTTAAAGTCTGATTGAAATGCGGTTTTCAGCATTTTGTTCCTTGTTGACAGCACCACAAAATGTGATGGATTTCAAAGGGTATGGGAAAATATTTGCGCTAGAAGAGTTTGAATGTTCTAACATTGGAAAAAAAACTGTGCAAATGAGAGTAGGTCTTCAAAAACCTTTTCGTTTTGTTTCATATTGAAAATTGTGGCTGAGTTGAAATAAAATGTTCACGTTGATTAGGTTAAAAGCGAAAACCAAGATACCGCTTGCGGTTCTAGTTATTATTATTTTTCTAACCCTTTTTTGTGAACGGCATATCACCATGATAGAAAAAAGCCACAATTATGAAATTTTTACCAGTTCCTCATATTTATCTGATCTTGATCCTAACGTTGAGAAAATTTTCATTTTTGTCTTTTTTTTGCTGATAGGGGGCGCTTTGAAAAAAATCAACAAATGCTAATAACTCTGTTATTTGAGGTCCGATTCAGATGTGGTTTTTTGCATTGTGTTCCTTGTCAAAAGCCTAATCAAATATTTTAGGTTTCAAAAATCTGCGTATATAAAACTTTTTGACTACGGAAGGTTGAATGTTCGAACCTCGTAAAAAACAGTGAAAATGAGGATAGGTCTACGAAAAAAGTGTCCATTTTTATTGGAATTGAGATAAAAGAATTTTGTTTGTTGCATATGATTCGAAAGACATATACGCACAAAATATATGGGGTGGCGAATTCGGGAAATGCATGGTTTGTCCACAGTACGCGGTCAAACTTAACCAATATTTTCGAAAAATCAACATTTTCAAAGCATGACTGTTAAGATTTTTTGCAGCTCCTGACTTTATTTTTAGTTCAATTTCTATGAAATTTTCACATTTAATGTAAAACTATGTTCTTAAGTGTCACATAATATAAAAAGTAAAAATGTATTGTAAAGGTCAAGGTCATATTAGGATAATTGTATATCAATTCGGCTTGAAATAGCTCAAAATCACAAAACAATTCATAAACAATATATGAACAAAATATTTAGTTTTAGAAAAGTTCTTTCTAATGATGTTTAGATTTTGAAGATCGGACTTGTTTTGGTCATTTTACGGCAGTCCAAAGTTTGATCCTTTTTTTCGAATAATTGTAAATCAGGTTTTATGTTTCAAATTCTGATACATAAGAATAAAAAGTTTGATTTGTGCGACTAGTATACTTGATTGAACTATTTGCTGCTTTGCTAGGTACCTAATGGTAAAATTTTAATCTATACTTTCTCATTTTGCCGCTAGGGGGCGCTTTTCTTGAAATCATTCTTTTGCTTATAACTCAAAAAGTTGAAGTCCGGTTCGAATGCGGTTTTTTGCATTCTGTTCCCTGTTGATAGCCTTATAACATATGATAGGAATCGAGAGTCCGTGTGGCTGAAAGCTTTTGAGCTACGGAAGGTTGTATGTTCGAACCTCGCAAAAAACAACAATAAAAAAAACCTGTGCAAATGAGGATAGGTCTACGAAAAACCTATCCGTTTTTTTTAGAAATCAGATTGAAGAATTCCGTCTCCTGCATACCATTTGAAAGACGTATACACACAAAATATATGGGGTGGCGAATTTAAGAAATGCGTGGTTTGTCCACTAGAAACGGTCAAACTTCACTTAAATTTAGGAAAAATTATAATTCCAAAAACATGTTTTTTTTGTCGCTCCTGACTTTATGTTTTGTTTATTCGTAATGAAATTTTTACACGTTATGGTTTGTTAAGTTTGAAAGGGCCTCACAATTAAAAAATTAACAAAACATTGAAAAGGTCAAGGTCATATTACGATAAGTGTGTTTTTATTCGGCCCCAAAGTGCTCCAAATCTAAAAACTATTTCATTGAGAGTATATGAACAAAAGTTTTAGTTCTAAATAGTTCTTTCGTATAATGTTTAGTTTTTAAAGATCGGACTTGATCTGTTCATTTTACGGCAGTCCAAAGTTTGATCCTTTTTTGGAATAATTGTTAATCAGTTTTTATGCTTATAAATTGTGATATATAAGAAAAAGAATGTCCGACTAGTGCGACTTATATACTTATTTGAACTATTTGCTGTTTTTGCAATTTTGTTTCTCATTTTGCCGCTAGAGGGCGTTTTGCTTAAAATCACTCTTTTGCTTATAACTCAAAACGTTAAAGTCTGATTGAAATGCGGTTTTCAGCATTTTGTTCCTTGTTGACAGCACCAAAAATGTGATGGATTTCAAAGGATAGGGTATGGGAAAATATTTGCGCTAGAAGAGTTTGAATGTTCTAACATTGCACACAAAAAAAAATGAAAAAAAAAAAAATGTGCTAATGAGAGTAGGTCTTCAAAAAACCTTTTCGTTCTGTTTCATATTGAAAATTGTGGCTGAGTTGAAATAAAGTGTTCAAGTTGATTAGGTTAAAAGCGAAAACCGAGATACCGCTTGCGGTTCTAGTTCTGTTTTTTTTTTTCTATACACGTCTATGTTTAATCAAGTGACCCCTGGGGCGGGGCCTATTTTGACCCGAGGGCCATGATTTGAACAAACTTTGAAGAGATCCACTAAACAATGCTACACACCAAATATCTAAACTCCAGGCCTTGTGGTTTCTGAGAAGAAGATTTTTCTAATTCTTTTCCTATATAAGCCTATGAAAAATCAAGTGACCCCTAGGGTGGGGCCAATATCTAAACTCCTGGGCCATGACTTTAACAAACTTGGTAGAGATCCACTAGACAATGCTTCACACCAAATATCTAAACTCCAGTCTTTGTGGTTTCTGAGAAGAAGGTTTTTCTAGTGTTTTTTTTCATGAAGATTGGGATAAGCTGTGACCCTAGAGTGTTCAAAAGGATTTCCTAAGATTTGACCTGGTGACCTAGTTCTTGACCCCATGTGACCCATTTTCGAACTCATTCAAGATTTCATGTAGACAAACATCCTGACCAAATCTAATGAAGATTGGGTCAAAACTGTGGCCTCTAAAGTGTTCACAAGGTTTTTCTAAGATTTGACCTGATGCCTTGGTGACCCATGTGAACATCAAAGAAGAACCATTCAATCCACCTGATCATGAGGAACAAGAAATTATATGGTTTATGGATGGGGATCTCAATGGTTTCAAAAAAAAACCGGGTGGGGCCAGACCCCTTTGTGACCCACCAGGGGACACTAAGGAATTACCATTCAATCTGTCTCATCATGAGGAACAAGAATATATATGATTTATGGGTGTGATCTGAACAGTTTTTGAGATATAGATCATAAGGGGCATGACCCCTGGGTGACCTCTGGGGACATGAAAGTAGTACCAATCATTCTGTCTCATCATGACCCATGTGAACATAAAAGAAGTACCATTCAATCCGTCTCATCATGAGGAACAAGAATATATATGGCTTAGGGGTGGGGCCCTAAAAATCTCTAAGCATGAAAAAGTTATGGTCCAGACAAAGAAAGTTGACCACTTGCTCGTCATCTTAGCTAAACTAATCACAAGACTTTTCCTTCAGAAAACCTGAGCTATCCGTAAGACAGTGCCGCTTACAAAAGGCAAAAAAAGAATCTCTGTCTTTTCAAAAGGTAAACAAGGGCAATAAACATGTATCTCAAGTTTTAAAGCAATAGCCAAAATGGCTCTGAAGTCACTCACCTGAAAAAAAAATTGCCTCTATTGCTTGTATAAGTTACTGTATCATAGCAAAGTCTAACTAAATTCCAAATTCATGCAGAATACAGCAAGTTAATTTTTGTTCCATAAAATAAAGCTGCACCTGTGGTTCAATATCTAAAGGTCATAGCCCTATACAAGAGTGCCAAGATGGCGCTGAAGTCACTCACCTGAGAAACATTGCTTTTATTGCCTGCTCTGCTTAAGAAATGAAGATGTTAGAGCATAAAAATGGCAAATGTGGTACTAATTCATAATCTAACTAAACTGAGATAATGTTGCAATTGCCATTGTGTATAGCTTAAAAACTGTAGATGTTAGAGTGTAAAAGTAAAAATCTGGCAATTTTTCTTATAATTCAAGGCCCCTAACTCCTGATGGAAGTGGCCTAAAACAGCCTAAGTCAAACTTAGCTGAGAGATTAAGCCTGTAAACATTGTCATGTAGTTTACATTAAATGGTTAGCCCACCTTAACTAATAAGTCATTATCAGCCATAATCAAACTTAACTGAGAATTTATGGCTATAGACATTGTCATAAAGTTTGAAAATGATTGCTCAAGAAATGAAGATACTAAAGGGCAAACAAAGTAAAATCCGGCATTTTTTAATATTAAAAGGGTGAGAACTCCTAGCATAATTAACTGACATCAGCCATAATTGAGCTTGGATGAGAGATTATGGCTATAAATATTGTCATTAAGTTTGAAAATGAATGCTTAAGAAATGAAGATGCTAGAGCGCAAACAAAGTGAAATCTGGCTTTTTTATATTAAAAGGGCCATAACTATGAGCCATAAATGGATATATGCCATGATAGAACCTGGCTGAGGAATTATGGCTATCAGCATTATCATAAAGTTTGAAGATAATAGCTTAAGAATTGAAGAACAAAATGAAATCTGACATTTTTTCCAATATTACAAGAGTGTTCCTTGGAACACATGTGTCACCTGCATGATGGAAAAAGTGTGACAGACAGACAGAAAAGGGTAATAACTAAATAACTAAAAGAATATTGATGTCAGATTTAGGGACATTATGTAAGATAATTACTCATGTCAAACTCTGTTCATCATCTGTTCATCAATTAAATTTTATTTCAATAGCATGAGTAGAGCAGGAGTAATTGCAGAATAAAGACAAGAGGGCCATGATGGCCCTGGATCGCTCACCTGAGTATACGGTTACCCAAGGAACATCAGTCTGTATTAAAACATTTTGAAATCTGGCCAGTAGTTTTAAAGGAGATGATCCCTGTAAAGTTTTCCCTGTAAACATAAAAGGCAAATAAGCCCCGACCCTGGCGGCCATGTTTTTTAATTGGATCGGAATAATTTTAGCAACTTTGGTAGAGGTTGACCCAAGGAACGTCTGTACCAATTTATTTTTAAATCTGGCCAGTAGTTTTGAAGCAGATGATTTTTAAAGTTTTATTATTTTTTTTTCTTTTTGTTGCCATGGCAACCAGAGTTCTATATGGATCAAGTTTATTTAAGGAACTTTTGTGAAGGTTGACCCAAGGATCATTCCTGCAAAGTTTAATCAAATTCTGTCCAGTGGTTTCAGAGGAACTGTTGATTAAAGTTTTCCCTATATACATATAAGGCAAATAAGCCCCGCCCCTGGCGGCCATGTTTTTTACGGATTGGAAATTTTTATAGCAACTTCGGTAGAGGTTGACCCAAGGAACATCTGTACCAAATTATTTTGAAATCTGGCCAGTAGTTTTGAAGAAGATGATTTTTAAAGTTTTCATATTATTTTTCTTTTTGTAGCCATGGCAACCAGAGTTCTACATGGATCAAGTTTATTTTAGCAACTTTTGTGAAGGTTGACCTAAGGATCATCCCTGCCAAGTTTAATCAAATTCTGTCTAGTTGTTTCAGAGGAGATGCTGTTTAAAGGTTTCTCTATATACATATAAGGCAAATAAGCCCCGCCCCTGGCGGCCATGTTTTTTTACGGATCGGAATAATTTTAGCAACTTTGGTAGAGGTTGACCCAAGGAACATCTGTACCATATTATTTTGAAATCTGGCCAGTAGTTTTGAAGGAGATGATTTTTAAAGTTTTCAAATTATTTTTCTTTTTGTAGCCATGGCAACCAGAGTTCTTCATGGATCAACTTTATTTTAGCAACTTTTGTTGAGCCTCACCCAAGGAACATTCCTGCCAAGTTTCATTGAATTCTGTCCAGCGATTTCAGAGGAGATGTCGTTTAAAGAAAATTGTTGACAACGCACGGACGAAGGGTGATCACAATAGCTCTTCTTGAGCACTTCGTGCTCAGGTGAGCTAAAAAGGGGAAATAATTAAAAATACTGATCCAAGTGTTATGAAGCTTTTGTGAAGCTTCACCAAAGGATCATCCATACCAAATTAAATCAAAATCTATCCAGCGGTTTCAGAGATGTCATTTAGAGATTTCATAATACACATATAAGGCAAATTTCTCGCCCCTTGCGGCTATGTTTTTTTATGGACAGGAATAATTTTAGCAACTTTTGTGAAGCTTCAAGAAATGATCCTCCCTGCCAAATTTAATTAAATTTTGTCCAGTGGTTTCAGAGGAGATGTTGTTTTAAGATATATATGAGCCATGTCATGAGAAAACTGGTCTTCGGGAGTTTGATGTCATTTTAATATATGACATGTTAAAGTTGCGCAGACTTTTTTCCACTTGCTTCTGGGTAGCATGGTGCACTTTTTAATGTTTACATTTGTAAATGATTCATGCAGTGGTGTTTATGACATATTGTTTTATTTAATGTGGGATTTATAAACATAGATATGGACGATCTCGGGGTAAGTATTTCATACATTTACAATTAGATCTAATGTTGTTGATTTTTTATTATTTATGTCTGAAAAAGCAGCTAAGTAATATGATCTAAAAACAGATTTGTAAACTCATTTTACAAACCACTTAGATCTATGAATATTGATACTGACATAGATATTGTCTTCTTTTATGAGACGAAGAGAAATGACAATGAAAGACATGTCCATAGATCCAGTTCTGCCTAAGTCTAAGTCTAGATTTGTTAAATAACTAGGTTGATTTTAAAATATAAACATAGCAATATTTTCAAAACAAACACATGCAAGTTTCGTTGTAAAATTCAATGTAGATTTATGTAAAACTTCAATAATGAATGTTTTTATATTTTCATGATTGTATTTCCTAATACATACTTACAATAATTTCCCATTTCATTTTGAAAGAATAAAGTTTAATAATATATATCATAAAATGAAATATTCACTTAGCAAATTCCGCGAAGGCCTAATGGTTACGTACTGCGCTTACCACGCCGACAAGTGAGTTCGATTCACAGTCATTGATCATTTTTTTCCCCAACTTTTGTTTTTGCTATATGAATTTTAGATTTATAAAATATTCATTTATATACCATATTTCTTTATCGTTGCTTTTTTTCATTAGAGTTTAAAAAATATGGTCGGCACAATTACAAATTACGTTCTTAAGGGCCTCAAGAAAGACAGTGTGATAACATTGTCCTTAATTCTATCCTTAGTTAAAGCTTGTCTATCGCTTTCATACATAAATATTTAATCCATATTACAGGAGCTGGATTCTATCCTTGACGAACATTTCGGTAGAAAATCCATTGAGAAAGTTGCTGCCGCACCCGATGACATCAACATTGATGAAGAGTGGGGAGATGAAGAGAGCAAAGATGAGAAGGAACTGAGACTTAATGGCCAGTTGAGCGACTTTGTCACAGGGGAACTGGAGGAAGAAAATGCAGCATTTTCAACTATTCACTATGAAAACCCGAACACAGATCGATCCATATGAGAAACTGTCCACACTGTGTCCTGCCAGACAGTCTCACCATAGACAACAGTATCTGTACAAAACCGTCTGGTACTATGTACGGGCCGAATGTCGGGATGAGACCTGTCCACCACCCCAAGTGGAGTGATGTTGTGACTATCACTCACATGTGCTTATGATTTAGATCTTGTTATTAATCATTTTTATGTTTTAAATAATTATGAAGATCAGACATAATCTTACTCGTAGTCCTATTAAAATTTAGTTTACAGGTATGAATGATGCAATTTTTAATAATTTTCTTCACACATCAGTATTCAGGATTTACATAAAGTAAGTACATACAGTTATCATTTATACATAAGAAGATAAAAGTTGTAAAATAAAAATTAATTATCTATAGTCGATTTCATTTTCTTTCCTAAATCATAATAAGATAGTTTAATAAGAGTAATTATATATTATGTTAACTGCATGAAAAGGTGGGTGGGATGTGATGTCTCAACGGCCACCGCGATTTGGGATATTCGAATACATGCCTTACTCGAAATAAAACGCCGATCCCAGGGATTTCGAATAGCCGGGGTTCAACTGTAACTTGTAATGCCAATTTGTTGACATTAATGACATTAACAACGTTATCTCAACGTTTTTATAAAAAAAAGTGTTGTATAGGGTATTATATTAAAAACTTTTATTCACTGGTTTTTATCATTAGTCGACGGATTTTGGTGAAATAAAAATAGTTTTGTTGAGTAGAGAATGATCTATATGTTGATATGTATAGATGATTTTCTCAAAAAATTTCCCAAAAACCCGTTTTCTCATGACGCGACTCATATATTATAAGGCAAATTAGCCCCACCCCTGGCAGCCCTGTGTTTTATAGATCAGAATTATTTTAGCAACTTTTATGAAGCTTCACCCAAGGATCATCCCTACCAAATTTAAGCAAATTCTGTCCAGTGATTTCAGAGGAGATGTCGTTTAAAGATTTCACAGTAAACATATAAGGCAAATTTGACCCGCCCCTGGTGACCATGTTTTTTTTATGTATTGGAATAATTTTAGAAACATTTGTGAAGCTTCACCAAAAGGAACATCCCATCTTAAATCAAATTCTGTCATGCAGTTTCAGAGAAGATGTCGCTTAAAGAGTTCACCATATACATATAAGGCAAATTAGCCCCCGCCCATGGCGGCCATGTTTTTTTATGGATCGGAAAATTTTTAAAACTTTTGTAAAGATTCACCATTGATCATCCCTGCCAAATTTAATTAAATTCTGTCCAGCAGTTTCAGAGGAGATTTCGTTTAAAGATTTTAATATATTCATATAAGGCAAATTAGCCCCGCCCCTGGCAGCCATGTTTTTTTATGGATTGGAATTATTTTAGAAATCTTGGTAGAGAGTTACCAAAGAAACATCTGTACCAAAATAATTTGAAATCTGGCCAATAGTTTTGAAGAAGATGATTTTTAAAGTTTTCATATTTTTTTGTTGTTGCTATGGCAACCAGAGTTACATGGATCAAGTTTATTTTAGGAACTTTTGTGAAGGTTCACCCAAGGAACATCCCTGCCAAGTTTAATCAAATTCTGCCTAGCGGTTTCAGAGGAGATGTTGTTTAGATGTCGTTTAAAGTAAATTGTTGACGATGGCCGACGCATGACGGACGCAGGGTGATCACAAATAGAGCTGTAATGAAAACGCCAGGTAGTGAATACAAATACACATCACGATACAGGGTGATAAATACGAATATTTATTAGTGAATATGAATACACCCTGGTATAATGCAGAAAACAAGAAGGCCAAGAGTGCCCTGTGTTGCTCACCTGAGTAAGATTGCTGTGTTTAAAATACCATTGAGAAACCTACCTGACTTTGCACTCAACTGGGAATTCATGCAGTCATCATTCTTATCTAGTGTAATGAAGACTGGTACAAATATTTAGGCCCCTAGAGTGTTCACAAGATTTTTCTAAAATTTGCCCTGAAGACCTATACTTTTTGACCCCATGTAGCCCAGTTTTGAATTCATCTGAGAATTGATGTGAACAAACATTCTGACCAAGTTACATTAAGGTTAGGTTGAAACTGTGGCCTCTAGAGTGTTCACAAGGTTTTTCTAAGATTTGACCTGGTGACCTAGTTTTTGACCCCGCATGACCCAATTTCGAACCCATCCAAGATATCATGTAGACAAACATCCTGACAAAATTTTATGAAGATTGGGCTGAAACTTTGGCTTCTAGAGTGTTCACAAGGTTTTTCAAAGATTTGACATGATAACCATCCAAGATATCATGTAGACAAACATCCTTAAAAAATCTAATGAAGATTGGGCCAAAACTGTGGCCTCTAAAGCGTTCACAAGGATTTTCTAAGATTTGACCTGGTGACCTAGTTTTTAACTTCATGTGACCCATTTTCGAACTCTTCCAAGATATCATGTAGACAAACATCCTGACCAAATCTTATGAAGATTAGGCTAAAGCTGTGGCCTCTAGAGTGTTCACAAAGTTTTTCTAAGATATGACCTGGTGACCTAGTTTTTGACCCACATGACCCATTTTTGAACTCATCCAAGGTATCATGTAGACAAACATTCTTTCAAAATCTAATGAAGATTGGCAAACTGTGGCCTCTAGAGTGTTCAAAGTTTTTCTAGATTGACCTGTGACCTAGTTTTGACCCCACATGACCCAATTTTGAACTCATCCAAGATATCATGTAGACAAACATCCTGACCAAATCTTATGAAGATTAGGCTAAAGCTGTGGCCTCTAGAGTGTTCACAAAGTTTTTCTAAGATATGACCTGGTGACCTAGTTTTTGACCCAACATGACCCATTTTTGAACTCATCCAAGGTATCATGTAGACAAACATTCTTTCAAAATCTAATGAAGATTGAGTCAAAACTGTGGCCTCTCTAGAGTGTTCAAAAGGTTTTTCTCAGATTTGACCTGATGAACTAGTTTTTGACCCCACATGACCCAATTTTGAACTCATCCAAGATATCATGTAGACAAACATCCTGACCAAGTTTCATGAAGATTGGGCCAAAACTGTGGCCTCTTGAGTGTTCACAAGCAACTGTTGATGATGGACGACAGACAAAAAGCGGTCACAAAAGCTCACCCTGAGCAGAAGTGTTCAGGTGAGCTAAAAGGACAAACTTAATTTAGGTTGCACATATTTTGAAGTGATTCAGCGGCTGCTATCTCATCTATCATGTACTGTATTCCCAATGATCATTGAATAAAAATGAACAAAATATTTGAGAAAACATATGATAAAAAGTAAATTGTTTGAAAAATGAGAAAAAATTACTTTGTTTAAAATAAGAATTTAACTTGTACTTGGAATAAGTAAACACTATTGCAAATGGCATTGCATGTGATCAACGTTTTGTTGCAAAATATAATTACAATAAAAAATGTTAATAAACCAGATGGTCCATACATTATGTACTGGTATATTTTTATTATTGTTTATATTTTATCAGTTTTTTTTGTATTTTTTTATTGTCTTCCATGTTTTAAATTCAATATTTATTGTCATATTAGGAACATACAAAAATTAATAACTATGACAATTTAAACTGACAAATCAAATTTATCAACAGTGGACTTGAAATTAGACTACCGTACTTGATATTCAAATATCAAATGGATAATATGTATCACTGGTTTCTGATGTTTACTCTCACTTAAACAATCTTAATGTACCAAACAGATACTGTGAAATCATTTTATTTCGTGGGGATGAAATTTCGTGGATTCGTGTGTTAGAAAAAAAATTAAATTAATTTATTTTGACGTTCTTTGGACATTGATTTGAAGACCTTTACAAAATTTAAATTGAAAAGAATTCAGCCTTATATTGGTCATAATATGTTAATGACATGTTAAGGTCTGTTTTTTTTTTATGAAAAAAGCATCGGAAAAGACAGTGGTTGGATATAAGTGAGTCCGGGTGCGATACCCTAGCTCATTTTGCAAAAAGACACATTGGTTATTTTACATGTCAGGGGAATAGCACCAACCTATACACGGGAGAGAAGTTCCTGCTTAGAACCAGTACTGAGTTCTCCGAGTTCCCATAGCAACCCCAATTTGCCGAGTGCAAGACAAGGGCAAATCTAGTACAAATGTTATACGTCTTGACGCTATCACCGGAGATATATACCCCGGTTGGGTTTTGAATCCAAGACCTCCTGATATTATATTGCTTATTCAAACTGAAAGAGAGGGAGAGAAGAAAATGAAATATGTTCTGTGCGAATTATGACGTTTTCATATGTGGAGAGAGAGAGAGAAAGGGGGGGAAGTAAATAAAGTAGGAAATAAAAAAATACGCATTAGATCTATAATGTAGGTATATGCGTAAGTTATGATCATCTCTTTCAATGTTTTAAATAAGAGCACGCAAGCGAACACTGCAGAGGAAAAAGGTCCCGGAAAATAAGTTATTCAAAGGAAGCAACATCTTGGACGAAATCGGAGTTTGATTATGCATAATTAGGTCAGATTTAAATTGTTAATTTTCAGACTTGCTAATCATGGAAATTTTGATCAAACACATCAAATAAACATATAGGAATGTATGTAGTCCAGCGTTTACTTCAATACTGATTTAATGCTTTCTAATACATATTTTTGACACGTGCATTAAATTCAGGGCTCACGCTGTCGAGCGCCAAATGCGCCAAATGGCTCATGATTATTAAAAGTGGCCCGAAAATTTTGAATTTGGCGCATTGTCTTGTCGCATGGTTTTTATTTTTGTCATTTACCTAAGCAGTCAGACTGGTTATTGGTTTCGCTCACGCAGAGAATCGCTAGACCGAGAAAAATCGATAACCAGTCTAGCACGCACGTCCTTCACCCTGTGTATCAGTGTATTTCACAGTTATGGCAGTTGGCACATACGTGTTGATGATTTAGTAGTTTATCGGCAATTAAAGAAAAGGTAACGACGGATTAAGGATACGATGATTATTTATTTGGCTGTCGGAACAAAGGCACACTTATTGGATTGTTTGTTACGGTTTAGTCTGACGATATTCAGTCTCGTTCGGCAAGCGATAATCAAAAGATGCGGTAAGTATAATTAAAGGGACAATTAAAGATCACAAGCATATTAAATAACCGACAACGAAAGGGTATATAATCTTGACCAATCCATCAGTCATCCCAGTCTCAATCATGAGTTCAAAGCGTAAGCTTGACCTGGTCAATTTGCAAACGCCTCCTTCTAAGTTGGCAAAGTTAGCTCCATCGCCCTCCAGAAATTTTAAGGAGGCATGAATTACAAAACATAGTGAAAACTATTAAATAAATGATGGTATATAACAGCACTACTGTCTTGTTACTTTACTGCTTCCCTGTGTTACAAAATGGATATAGAAAAATGGGAGAAAGAGAGTGAGAGAGAGAAAGATAGAGAAGGGTATGTAAAACAAACAATAAAGAAATATAAAAAACACAAAATGCACACATACAAATAAAATAAACCAAAGATTTCTGAACAATAATACCACTAGTAGCACATATAATCATTATAAATGCCCATATTTTGTCGCATTCTCATTAAATTATTGGCTCATCCTGGCTCCAAAATTTGGCTCAAAGAAAAAAAAAGTGGCCCCAATTTTGGACCATTTGGCTCATGCCTTGGCTCATAAAAAATAATTCCCAGCGTGAGCCCTGAAATTGCTTAACGACGCATGGCGTCTGCTGCAGAAAGTCACGTAAGCCACTACACATGTATATACCGGTACATAAAAAGTAAACAAGAGGGCCATGATGGCCCTGGATCGCTCACCTGAGTACCATTGCTACAACTGATTACAAGGTTTTTAAACAGACAAGAATTCTGATATAACTCAATCTTAAACATTTTAGCCCTGACAATACTACACACCAAATATATAAGCACTGGGCCTTATGGTTTCAGAGGAGAAGACTTAGTGCGGGGTCATTTATCTCCAAAGGGCCACCATTTTGAAAATCTTGATAATGAACCATTAGATGATGCTACATACCAAATATCTAAGCTCTAGGCCTAATGGATTCATAGAAGAAGATTTTTAAAGATTTTCCTATATAACTCTATGTTAAACAAGTGACCCCTGGTGCGGGGTCATTTATCACCATAGGGCTATGATTTGTACAATCTTGGTAATGAACCATAAGATGATGCTACATACCAAATATCTAAGCTCTAGGCCTAATGGATTCATAGAAGAAGATTTTTAAAGTTTTTCCTATATAACTCTATGTAAAACAAGTGACCCCTGGTGCGGGGTCATTTATCATCGTAGGGCTATGATTTGTACAATCTTGGTAATGGCCCATAAGATGATGCTACATACCAAATATCTAAGCTCTAGGCCTAATGGATTCATAGAAGAAGATTTTTAAAGTTTTTTCTATATAACTCTATGTAAAACAAGTGACCCCTGGTGCGGGGTCATTTATCATCGTAGGGTATGATTTGTACAATCTTGGTAATGGCCATAAGATGATGCTCATACCAAATATCTAATCTCTAGGCCTTATGGATTCATAGAAGAAGATTTTTAAAGATTTTCCTATATAACTCTATGTAAAACAAGTGACCCCTGGTGCGGGGTCATTTATCACCATAGGGCTATGATTTGTACAATCTTGGTAATGAACCATAAGATGATGCTTCATACCAAATATCTAAGCTCTAGGCCTTATGGATTCATAGAAGAAGATTTTTAAAGATTTTCCTATATAACTCTATGTAAAACAAGTGACCCCTGGTGCGGGGTCATTTATCATCATAGGGCTATGATTTGTACAATCTTGGTAATGAACCATAAGATGATGCTACATACCAAATATCTAAGCTCTAGGCCTAATGGATTCATAGAAGAAGATTTTTAAAGTTTTTTTATATAACTCTATGTAAAACAAGTGACCCTGGTGCGGGGTCATTTATCACCATAGGGTCTGATTTGTACAATCTTGGTAATGAACCATAAGATGATGCTCATACCAAATATCTAACTCTAGGCCTTATGGATTCATAGAAGAAGATTTTTAACATTTTTTCTATATAACTCTATGTAAAACAAGTGACCCTGGTGCGGGGTCATTTATCACCATAGGGCTATGATTTGTACAATCTTGGTAATGAACCATAAGATGATGCTACATACCAAATATCTAAGCTCTAGGCCTAATGGATTCATAGAAGAAGATTTTTAAAGATTTTCCTATATAACTCTATGTAAAACAAGTGACCCCTGGTGCGGGGTCATTTATCATCGTAGGGCTATGATTTGTACAATCTTGGTAATGGCCATAAGATGATGCTACATACCAAATATCTAAGCTCTAGGCCTAATGGATTCATAGAAGAAGATTTTTAAAGTTTTTCTATATAACTCTATGTAAAACAAGTGACCCATGGTGCGGGGTCATTTATCACATAGGGTCTATGATTTGTACAATCTTGGTAATGACCATAAGATGATGCTTCATACCAAATATCTAACCTCTAGGCCTTATGGATTCATAGAAGAAGATTTTTAAACATTTTCATATATAACTCTATGTAAAACAAGTGACCCATGGTGCGGGGTCATTTATCACCGTAGGGCTATGATTTGTACAATCTTGGTAATGAACCATAAGATGATGCTACATACCAAATATCTAATCTCTAGGCCTTATGGATTCATAGAAGAAGATTTTTAAAGCTTTTCCTATATAACTCTATGTAAAACAAGTGACCCCTATTGCGGGGGCATTTATCACCGTTAGGGCTATGATTTGTACAATCTTGGTAATGAACCATTAGATGATGCTACATATGAAATATCTAAGCTCTAGGCCTTATGGATTCATAGAAGAAGATTTTTAAAGTTTTTCCTATATAAATCTATGTTAAACAAGTGACCCCTGGTGCGGGGGCATTTATCACCATAGGCTATGATTTGAACAATCTTGGTAATGAACCATAAGATGATGCTACATACCAAATATCTAAGCTCTAGGCCTAATGGATTCATAGAAGAAGATTTTTAAAGTTTTTCCTATATAACTCTATGTAAACAAGTGACCCATGGTGCGGGGTCATTTATCACCATAGGGTCATGATTTGTACAATCTTGGTAATGAACCATTAGATGATGCTCATACCAAATATCTAATCTCTAGGCCTTATGGATTCATAGAAGAAGATTTTTAAACTTTTTCCTATATAACTCTATGTAAAACAAGTGACCCCTGGTGCGGGGGCATTTATCACCGTAAGGGCTATGATTTGAACAATCTTGGTAATAACCATAAGATGATGCTACATACCAAATATCTAAGCTCTAGGCCTAATGGATTCATAGAAGAAGATTTTTAAAGATTTTCCTATATAACTCTATGTAAAACAAGTGACCCTGGTGCGGGGTCATTTATCACCGTAGGGCTATGATTTGTACAATCTTGGTAATGGCCATAGATGATGCTACATACCAAATATCTAAGCTCTAGGCCTTGCAGTTTTGAGAAGAAGATTTTCAAAGTTTGCATTTTTAAAATCTATTTTTAGCTCCTGTGACTCTTTTTTAACCAATCTGAATATTTGTACAACTTTTGATAGAGGGCATCATAAGGATGTTTCCCTGTGAAGTTTGGTCAAAATCCCGTCAGCGGTTCATGAGGAGATGTTGTTTAAAGCAAATTGTTGACGACGCACGCACGCACGCACGCACGCACGGACGACGGACGACGGACGACGGACAAAAGGCGATCACAATAGCTCACCATGAGCACGTTGTGCTCAGGTGAGCTAAAAATGCTATTTTAACTAAACAAATAATAAGATTATACTACATAAAATAATTTATTATGAAAAATAATACATATACGCAAAATGTTGAATTTAGAGACACGAAGAATAATTATTTTCTATAAAAAATAAAAAATAAAGGGTGTCCCGAAACATAGACTGCCAAAAATCTTAGAGTGATTCGATACGATATACTTTATGCGATTTACGATATATGATTTACGATATACCATTGCTTTACGATATGATGCGATAAGATCCTGTTCATTATGTGTAATACGATTGAATGTGATAGGATACAATTCAATACGTTATGATGCGATTGGGTATACTATACGATACGATACGAACGATATAAACTATTTTTGACAACTGATACGTTAGCGCCACTGTATATATAGCCAATTATAACCATATAGTTAATTTGACCAATCTGCACACCTTGAAGACCTGCAGCCAACTGACAGCAACAAAAATTTCGCTTCCTTTTATAGGTTTCTGTCACACGGATGACTTGGCCCTTGTCGCTTATCCCATATAAACGGAACCCTTTCATTTTATGGTGTATGTAACATTAAGAGAATAATTACAATTTATTTTTGTATTTATTTATCAAAAATCAAATTATCTTTTCTCAGTATGTTTTAAACATGAAAACGTATTCAAAATAATTAAGATAATTAAAAAAAAAATGATTGAAAATAAAGTTAAATTAAGTAAACGAGAATGTTCTGAAACTAAACGCAATATGATTAAATCAACGAAAAGCAAAAAATCATCACAATAACAAACTAGATGTCATTCGTCTAAACGAATGATAGGACTTTCTGCAATCTGTGTTAATGCAAAAAGCAGAAGATAGAAGTATCATGTAATGACTCACCTCTGGTAGTATTTCATGTTCATGCTGAACAATTGACATTATATTCCGCGAAAAATAAGAATTTAGTTACGAAGAAAAAAAAAAGTAACAGTAGTAGTAGTATGCTTATGACGTCATATGTCGTCACGATTCAAAATATATTAAGAAATTATGCAGAACTGCAAACTGTGTAAGTTTCAACTTTCTATCTCATCCCGAAGTTCTTTAACCCTAAAATGAAATTTTTGGCCCTATGTTCGAATCTTACTTCAGGCACAATACTTCGGTTTTTCGGAATTAAGGTTAGCTGACAGGATATGCACACCTTAGTTTCAAGATGTACCATCTGTAAAAATTTGAAGAAAATCTGATCATAAATGGCAGCTGTAGAGCGCGAACACCATTTTTCACTATTTTTAGCTCTGACGTCACGTGACGTCATAGGGTGCTGAAAATGCTGTTGCTCAAAAGCGCATACTTTACTGCAATAATTCTGAAATTTTCATTATTCTGAACAACTGGCATCATGTCGAAATCATTGCCCCAAATTAAAATTAAGTGGTATGCTTATGACGTCCTCTGACGTCACGATTCAAAATATTTGTAGAAATTCTGCAGAACTGCAAACTGTGTAAGTTTCAACTTTCTATCTCAACCTGAAGCTCTTCAATCCTAAAATGAAATTTTTGGTCCTATGTTCGAATATTACTTCAGCCACAGCTTCGATTTTTCGGAATTTCGGTAAGCTGGCAGGATATGTACACCTTAGTTTCAAGGTGTACCATCTGTGAAAATTAGAAGAAAATCCGACCATAAATGGCGGCTGTAGAGCGCAAACACAATTTTTCAATATTTTTAGCTCTGACGTCACATGACGTCATAGGGTGCTGAAGATGCTTTTGTTCAAAAGCGCATACTTTACTGTCATAACTCTAAAATTTTTAATAGTCTGAACAACTGGCATCATGTCGAAATCATTGCCCTAAAATGAAAATTAAGAAGTATGCTTATGACGTCACATGACGACATTTGACGTCACGACTCAAAATATATTAAGAAATTCTGCAGAACTGCAAACTGTGTAAGTTTCAACTTTCTATCTCATCCTGAAGCTCTTTAATTCTAAAATGAAATTTTCGGTCCTATGTTTGAATCTTTTTTAAGCCACAGAACTTCGGTCTTTCGGAATTTCGGTTAGCTGACAGGATATGCACACCTTAGTTTCAAGATGTACCATCTGTGAAAATTTGAAGAAAATACGACCATAAATAACGGCTTTAGAGCGTGAACACCATTTTTCACTATTTTTAGCTCTCACGTCATATGAAGTCATAGGATGCTGAAGATGCGTTTGTTCAAAAGCGCATACTTTACTGTCATAACTCTGAAATTTTCATTATTCTGAACAACTGGCATCATGTCTAAATCATTGCCCTAAAATAAAAATTAAGAAGTATGCTTATGACGTCACATGACGTCATTTGACGTCACGACTCAAAATATTCCTAGAAATTCTGCAGATCTGCAAACTGTGTAAGTTTCAACTTTCTATCTCATCCTGAAGCTCTTTAATCCTAAAATGAAATTTTCGGTCCTATGTTCGAATCTTATTTCAGCCACATAACTTCGGTCTTTCGGAATTTCGGTTAGCTGACAGGATATGCACACCTTAGTTTCAAGATGTACCATCTGTGAAAATTTGAAGAAAATCCGACCATAAATGACGGCTGTAGAGCGCGAACACCATTTTTTATCATTTTTAGCTGTGACGTCATGTGACGCCATAGGGTGCTGACAATCATTGAAATCAAAATTTCCTCACATGGCTAATAACCCATAAAAATTTCATCGTCCTAGGACTATTGCAACATATTAAAATAAGCGTTTAGTTAGGGTGAAGAAAAAAATAATAATAAAAAAATGACGTCACGTGACGTCACGACTCAAAATATTTCCACATAATTGTTAAGACACCCAGAGACATACTAACAGACAAAATTTCAACTTTCTATCTCAAATAGGACAGTTTTTAAAAGCATTTAAAAATTGACGTCCTTGGTTCGAATCTTGCATCCGCCATAGATGCTTGGACTTTTCGAATTTTGAAAAACGGACACTGGTATACACAATAAGAACGTAATATACACATTCGGCCCATTAATAATGGCTCTGGTCCGTGTACAAACTTTCGTAGTCAATTTCAAATGTGACGTCATATGACGTCATAGGCTTCTGAAAATCATTGAAATCAAAATTTCAGCGTCTGAATCATTTGTCATTAAATTTTCATTGCCCTTCGACAATTTCAACATATAGAAATACTCTTGTTAATATTAGAAATACATTATCATATAATGACGTCACGTGACGTCATATGACGTTTCTTTTCACAAAATGTTTACGATTCTTAGAGACCTATATACTGACCAAATATCACTTTTCTATCTCAAATAGGACCGATTTTATAAGCATTTAAAAATTTACGACCTTGGTTCGAATCTTGAATTCGCTATAGAACCATGGACTTTTCCAAATTTTGAAAAACGGACACCGAAATGCACAACTAGAACTTAATATACACATTCTCTGAAAATTTGATGAAAATCGACGCATTAATAATGGCTCTGGACCGTGTACAAACTTTCGTAGTCAATTTCAAATGTGACGTCATATGACGTCATAGGCTTCTGAAAATCATTGAAATCGAAATTTCAGCATCTGAAGCATGCAGCATTAAATTTTCATTGCCCTTCGAAAATTTCAACATAAAGAAATAATCTTGTTAGAATTAGAAATTCATTATCATATAATGACGTCACGTGACGTCATATGACATTTATTTTCACAAAATGTTTAAGACTCCCAGAGACCTATATACTGACCCAATATCATCTTTCTATCTCAAATAAAACCGATTTTATAAGAATTTGAAAATTTACGACCTTGGTTCGAATCTTGGAATCGCTATAGAACCTTGGACTTTTCGAATTTTGAAAAACGGACACCGGGATGCACAACTAGAACTTAATATACACATTCTGTGAAAATTTGATGAAAATCGGTTCATAAACAATGGCTCTGGACCGCGTACAAACTTTTGTTGCATATTTCAAGTGTGACGTCATATGACGTCATAGGCATATGAAAACATAGAAATCAAACTTTCAGCGATTGAAGCATGTTTCATTAAATTTTCATTGCCCTTCGACAATTTCAAAATATAGAAATATTCTTGTTAATATTAGAAATACATTATCATATAATGACGTCACGTGACGTCATATGACATTTATTTTCACAAAATGTTTATAACTTCTAGAGACCTATATACTGACTAAATATCAACTTTCTATCTTAAATAGGACATATTTTATAAGCATTTAAAAATTTACGACCTTGGTTCGAATCTTGGATTCGCTATAGAACCATGGACTTTTCGAATTTTGAAAAACGGACACAGGGATGCACAACTAGAGCCTAACATACACATTCTGTGAACTTTTGATAAAAATCGGTCCAGAAATAATGGCTGTAGACCGCGTACAAACTTTTTCACCTGACGTCAAATCTGACGTTATATGACATCGTATGAATATAAAATTCATTGCATCCGAAAGCTCATGGTTTGAAATATATGCCATAAAATTTTGATTGTTCTGAGTCAATGGCAACACCTCGAAATTAACACAAATATAAGAGGAAGAAAAAAAGAATAATAAGAAGAAGAATAATAAAACAAGAGGGCCATGATGGCCCTGAATCGCTCACCTGAGTACCATTGCTTCAACTGATGTCAAGGTTTTTAAACAGACAAGGATTCTGATATAACTTAATCTAAAACATTTTACCCCTGACAATACTACACACCAAATATCTAAGCAATGGGCCATATGGTTTCAGAGAAGACTTGGGCGCAGGGTCATTTATCACCGTAGGGCCAAGACTTTGAAAATCTTGGTAGTGGCCCATAAGATGATGCTACATACTAAATATCTAAGCTCTAGGCCTTATGGATTCATAGAAAAGATTTTTTAAGATTTTCCTATATAACTCTGTGTAAAACAAGTGACCCCTGGTGGGGGGTCATTTATCACCATAGGGCTATGATTTGTACAATCTTGGTAGTGGCCCATAAGATGATGCTACATACTAAATATCTAAGCTCTAGGCCTTATGCATTCATGGAAGAAGATTTTTTAAGATTTTCCTATATAACTCTGTGTAAAACAAGTGACCCCTGGTGCGGGGTCATTTATCACCATAGGGCTATGATTTGTACAATCTTGGTAGTGGCCCATAAGATGATGCTACATACCAAATATCTAAGCTCTAGGCCTTATGCATTCATGGAAGAAGATTTTTTAAGATTTTCCTATATAACTCTATGTAAAACAAGTGACCCCTGGTGCGGGGTCATTTATCACCATAGGGCTATGATTTGTACAATCTTGGTAGTGGCCCATAAGATGATGCTACATACCAAATATCTAAGCTCTAGGCCTTATGGATTCATAGAAGAAGATTTTTTAAGATTTTTCTATATAACTCTATGTAAAACAAGTGACCCCTGGTGCGGGGTCATTTATCACCATAGGGCTATGATTTGTACAATCTTGGTAGTGGCCCATAAGATGATGCTACATACCAAAAATCAAAAGGCTAGGCCTTGTGGTTTCGGAGAAGAAGATTTTTTCAAGTTTTTCTTATATTAGCCTATGTGAAATCAAGTGACCCCTGGGGCGGGGCCAATTTTGACCCCAGGGTCATAATTTGTACAATCCTGGTAGACAGTCATAAGATCATGCTACATACCAAAAATCAAAAGGCTAGGCCTTGTGGTTTCAGAGAAGAAGATTTTTTAAATTTTCATTTTTAAAATCTATTTTTAGCTCCTGTGACCTAATTATGCGATGGACCAGAACCATTTATACAACTTTAGTAGAGCTTCATCCAAGGAACATTCCTGCAAAATATTTTTCAAATTGGCCAAGCTGTTTAGGAGGAGATGTTGTTTGAAGCAATTGTTGACGCCGGACGCACGGACGGACGCACGGACGACGGACGACGGACGCCGGACAAAAGGCGATCAGAAAAGCTCACCTTGAGCACGTTGTGCTCATGTGAGCTAAAAACAGTACAAACCCAATATGACTTTCTGCCTGTAGGCAGAAAGTCCTAATAAACAAGATGCAAAGATAAGTAACTGTACAGATGGAAATGACTAATAAAGCAGATGCAAGGATAAATAACTGTACAAACTGTACAGCTGGAAATGACAAGTAAACAAGATGCAAAAATAAGTCACTGTACAGATGGAAATGACTATGAAACCAGATGCAAAGATAGATAACTGTACAAACTGTAAACTGGAAATTACTAAGAAACCAGATGCAAAGATAAATAACTGTACTTATAAACTTGAGTCAATAATAAATAATGGTAAAGCTGGAAAATACCAGTAAACAACAAGAATCAATATATAACTGTAAAATAAACTAGATTCAACATTTTTACAGCATTTTTGGATATGTATTGCAGCCAAACTAAACTAAACCAAACTAACATGAACAAGAGTCTTGATATGTGGGTATTTATATGAGGTTATCACACCATGAACTCACCTTGACAGTCTTTATCTGGATCAGTTGCAAAGGTATAGTATATTGGTCCAAGGATCTCATTCATACCCTGTATAGAACACAACATAAATGGTTGGTATTAAACAGTTGTTGGGTAAGACCCCTCCCCCTTTTGGGGTACACCAAACTTTGTAATATCTGCCCTGTCTGCTAGTTAAAATTTATATACAATTAAGAATTTAAGACTTTCAGTTATTTGGAGACAGTTAACCTGAGGCTGATATACATGTCATACAGCTATTGAGGGTGATCCAGAATTAACTAGCCTTAGCTCTCTAACTTTTTCATTCTATATTTTGCTGTGAAAACTTGGGTTGATGTGCCTCTGTTAAAATCTAATCCTTAGAAAAAAAAATTATAGTGTGAAAAGAGTTCTACATATGAAATGTTTCCATAGCAACCCATTTCAATGTTACCAGGAATGGCATCCGTGTTACATTTTTCTTTGTTAACTAATTGTAAAAACTAAAACTATTATTAAAGGTGATGGAATACCCCCTGCATATTGCTTTATCACAGATAAGAAAGCATTTGGCAAACCATGTTCCTAGTTGCAATCTTAGAGTAATTAAAAATAAAGGGAGATAATAATTAAATATGTATAGTTATGGTTCTTGAGCAAGGCACTTCCACTAAACTCTACATCTATATCTAAAATTAACAATAAATCCCTTTGAGTTTTCAAGCAATGCTCCAGACAAAGATTACTAAATAAACAAAGGGCTATAACTCTGTGATAATTGTTCTGATTTAATATGCTAATGTGGACAAGAATCTGAATGGACATTATGGTGCTAAAAATAAAAGGGCCATAACTCTGTGATCATACATCAAAACCAGACATGCCAACAATATGCACAGCTAGACTTGATACCAATCAATTTGATGAGGTTTTGTCCAATTCAAGCTAAGGGTTTTAGAGTTGTGTGGACAAGAATCTGTAGGTACATTTTTTTGCTAACACAAGAGCTCTGGGTATTGCAAAATACATCCGTCTTGCAATTTTATCAATTCAATGGCCATAACTCTGGAGTATCTGGAACATTCTGGCTGGTTATCACATTTGGTCAAGATATTGTGCCCATACACATTTTCACTAAGTTTGATAAAGATTGGTTTACATTTGTTAAGAATTAGAGATCAGACACTATTAATTTTGCAATTTTTCATCAGTTCAAGGGCTGTAACTCTGGAGAGTCTGGGACATTCTGGCTGTTTATTGAACTTGGTCAAGATATTGTGCCCACACATAGGGTGACCATGTATGGTACAGATCGTTTCAAGTTTCTAAGAGTTAAAGAGCAGACAACCTCAATGAATGCTGCCCACCCGAATCCATAATATGTCCCATCATTGGAAAGGCATATAAAAAGGGCCAACACTCTCGTAAAACATTCCAATTTGACATGCTGATGCAAAACTAGAATTGGTATTGATCAATCCTGTGAAGTTTAAACAAGAGGGCCATGATGGCCCTAAATCGCTCACCTGAATTCAACTGCTAGAGAGAAAATGCTTAAGCATACGTTTCCTGAAAATTGTTTCCTATATTAATAAATAAATAAATGTGATAATAGGGTGTAATATTAGAAAAAAAATAATATCTTACTAATTTTTCCCCTTTTTTTCAACTGACAATGAGTGCTAAAAATTAAAATATTTAAGTTCAAACAGAGTGAAACCTTGCAATTTTCAACATTTAAAGGGGCATAACTCCTGACCTTATTGATTCCAGTCATAATTGAACTTGGCCAAGGTATTATGGTTTTAAACAATGACAAAAAGTTTGAAGGCAATTGCATGAGAAATAAAGATGCTAGAGGGCAAACAAAGTGAAATCTGGCTTTTTTCAATTTTAAAAGGGGCGTAACTCCTGACCTAAGGGTTCAATTTCAGCCATAATCCAACTTATCCAAAATTTGATTGTTATAAACATTGTTATAAAATTTAAAGACAATGACCTAAAAAATAAAGATGCTAGAGTGCAAACAATGTGAAATCTGGCTTTTTTGAATTTTAAAAGGGGCATAACTCCTGACCTTATGTTCCGATATCAGCCATAATCGAACTTGGCCGAGATTTTATGGTTATAAACATTGTTTTAAAGTTTGAAGATAATTGCTCATAAAATGAAGATGCTAGAGTGCAAACGAACAAATTGTGGACGACGGACGGACGCACATTCATCGATCCTATAAGCTCATCCTGAGCACACGTGCTCAGGTGAGCTAAAAATTTAACCAGGGGTTTTGGAGATAAGTGAGGACAAGGTTGCGTCAAATACACAATGGACCAAAACTCTGTAATAATATTATCCGAACCAAAAGTGCTGACTATATGCACAACTAGACGTGATACTAGTCATGAAACATGTATAAATAAGGCCTTTGAAGCCTGCAAATTGACATAGTAAATCCTATTTACATTTACAAACAGTAGGAGCAATGGGGATAAAAGAAACTAGAGCTATCACTAAAGGTGATGAATACCCCCCACACAGCCTTTGTTTACAATCAAGTGCCCAGCTATAGGTGGTAAGTCACAATGAATTGATGTTTTCAATTGACATATTACACAAAACTATTTCACAATAATAATCTTTTTATACCAAATCAAAATTGTTCTTATTTTAATGAAGCCCAAATCATACCAAATCTGTAACATTGAATTAAACAAACAAGAGGGCCATGATGGCCCTGGATCGCTCACCTGAATATAGGGTTACCCAAGGAACTTCAGTCTGTATTAAAACAAGAGGGCCATGATGGCCCTAACTGGCAGCCATGTTTTTTACGGATCGGAAACATTTTAGCAACTTTGGTAGAGGTTGACCCAAGGAACGTCTGTACCAATTTATTTTAAAATCTGACCAGTAGTTTTGAAGAAGATGATTTTTAAAGTTTTCATTTTTTTTTTCTTTTTGTTGCGATGGCAACAAGAGTTCTACATGGATCAAGTTTATTTTTGCAACTTTTGTGAAGGTTGACCCAAGGATCATCCCTGCCAAGTTTAATCAAATTCTGTCCAGTGGTTTCAGAGAAGATGTTGTTTAAAGTTGTTTAAAGGTTTCTCTATATACATATAAGGCAAATAAGCCCCTGGCGGCCATGTTTTTTTAAGGAACAGAATAATTTTAGCAACTTTGGTAGAGGTTGACCCAAGGAACATCTGTACCAATTTATTTTAAAATCTGGCCAGTAGTTTTGAAGAAGATGATATTTAAAGTTTTCATTTTTTTTTCTTTTTGTTGCCATGGCAACCAGAGATTTACATGGATCAAGTTTATTTTAGCAACATTTGTGAAGGTTGACCCAAGGAACATTCCTGCCAAGTTTAATCAAATTCTGTCCAGTGGTTTCAGAGGAAATGTTGTTTAAAGGTTTCTCTATATACATATAAGGCAAATAAGCCCTGCCCCTGGCGGCCATGTTTTTTTATTGATCGGAATAATTTTAGCAACTTTGGTAGAGGTTGACCCAAGGAACATCTGTACCAAATTATTTTGAAATCTGGACAGTAGTTTTGAAGAAGATGATTTTTAAAGTTTTCAAATTATTTTTTTTTGTAGGCATGGCAGCCAGAGTTCTTCATGGATCAAGTTTATTTTAGCAACATTTGTGAAGGTTGACCCAAGGAACATCCCTGCCAAGTTTAATCAAATTCTGTCCAGTGGTTTCAGAGAAGATGTTGTTTAAAGGTTTCTCTATATACATATAAGGCAAATAAGCCCCGCCCCTGGCGGCCATGTTTTTTTACGGATCGGAATAATTTTAGCAACTTTGGTAGAGGTTGACCCAAGGAACATCTGTACCAAATTATTTTGAAATCTGGCCAGTAGTTTTGAAGGAGATGATTTTTAAAGTTTTCAAATTATTTTTCTTTTTGTAGCCATGGCAACCAGAGTTCTTCATGGATCAACTTTATTTTAGCAATTTTTGTAGAGCCTGACCCAAGGAACATTCCTGCCAAGTTTCATTAAATTCTGTCCAGCGGTTTCAGAGGAGATGTCGTTTAAAGAAAATTGTTGACGACGCACGACGGACGCCGGACACAGGGCGATCACAATAGCTCACCTTGAGCACTTTGAAAAATAGCATGGACAAAGAAAACTCCAGAAAATCAGCAAAGGGCCATAACTCATAAGTAAATCAGTCAACCGTAACCACTTCATAATATGCACATCTGTGCTTGATATTGAAGCTTCCTATGACGTTTGTTTGAAATCTATCCAGTAGTTATTGAGAAATAGCGTGGACAAAGAAAACTCCAGAAAATCAGCAAAGGGCCATAACTCATAAGAAAGTCAATCAACCGTAACAATTTCATAATATGCACATCTATGCTCACCAGTGAAGCTTCCTATGAAGTTTGATTGAAATCCATCCAGTAGTTATTGAGAAATAGCGTGGACAAAGAAAACTCCAGAAAATCAGCAAAGGGCCATAACTCAAAAGAAAGTCAATCAACCGTAACAATTTCATAATATGCACATCTATGCTCACCAGTGAAGCTTCCTATGAAGTTTGATTGAAATCCATCCAGTAGTTATTGAGAAATAGCGTGGACAAAAAAACTACAGACGGACGGACCGACAGACGGATCGACCGACGGACGGACCGACCGACATGGTGACTCCTATATACCCCCCCAAACTACGTTTGTGGGGGGTATAATTAAAAGAAACAAACATTTTTATACATTGATATATATCAATAGACAGCATTTAGTTGTATAACAAAATCAAATCACTAAAGCATAATTCAGCTTCATGTCTCTTCTCACACAAAATAAGGCATATATCATTTCATAGAACTTACAAAGTAGGACAAAAGTAAAATGTAAACATTAAAGGAAAGGGCAAAAGCTAGATAACAGAACTTACATTACAGACCAAAGAGATAATACCTTTAACATCTGTCAAAAGCTTAGTGAAATCCAAATGGACAGACAAAGTGGTACATACCTGTATGTAGCCAAGCCCCGGGTTTAGTTTGGCATACACAAACAGGATCCTCTCACACACCTCCCAGTGGGCCTCCTGACCTGCAGGCAGGGGGGCATACTCATTGCTGGGTTTACGTCGACTTGTTTGCATCTGTAAGGAGAGAGCTTGACAAAGATTTCAAATGCATATTACACTGTTGTATAACTTTAAAACCCCAATCACCAAAATCAATTCCCAAGCCAGACACCAAGTTCATTGAAATCAGCAAATGGTCCACTGAATTTCTTTCAGGCCGGCTAAATTTCATGAAATGCAACAAAAGAACCAGGTGTATCTATCATGCAATTCTCAATTTGCTTATCACTCATTAAATTAATTTGCATAAAATATACAAGTATAGAGTTATCTTGTGGTCCAAGGATGACAAATTCAGAGTTGAACCATGCAAAAGAAGAAACATTTAAACACCTCTTATCTTTCATTTAGAAGAGGAGAAATGCAAACCATTCAGTGACTGTGAAAGTATTGATCTTTTGAAGTTTATTTCTTTGTAAAGGAAATAAATATAAATCCATGATATCTAGTCAATTACTTAGCAAATGTGAATTCAATTATATTTAACAAGCATTCTGAAAGTATTGCTTAGGCAATACTAAGTCTCCTACCTGCAAATAAAAAATTAAGAACCCCAACCCCTCTTCAAGCTGTTTTGTTTTGTTTCACAACCATCTTCAAACTTGATCTGTTACTCAGTGTGGTAGACTGCAAGTGTTTAGAAACAAGAGGGCCATGATGGCCCTGTGTCGCTCACCTGAGTAAGATTGCTGTGTTAGGCATAATGACAAAAAATCTGGCATCTAATGTGCTTTTCTAACATTTGACTAATTGACCTAGATTTTGATCCTACCTGAATTTGCACTCAACTGGGAATTCATGCAGTTATCATTCTTATCAAATTTAATGAAGACTGGTACAAAAATGTAGGCCCCTTGAGTGTTCACAAGATTTTTCTAAAATTTGCCCTGGTGACCTACTCTTTGACCCAATGTGCCACAGTTTTGAATTCATCCAAGATTTGATTTAGACAAACATCCTGACCAAATGAAGATTGGGCCAAAACTGTTACCTCTAGAGTGTTCACAAGGATTTTCTAAGATTTGACATGGTGACCTAGTTTTTTTATCCCATGTGACCCATTTTCTATCTCATCTGGGATATCATGGAGACAAACATCCATACCAAATCTAATGAAGATTGGGCTAAAACTGTGGTCTCTAGAGTGTTCACAAGGTTTTTCTAAGATTTGAACTGGTGACCTAGTTTTTGACCCCAAGTGACCCAATTTTGAACTCATCCAAAATATAGTGGAGAAAAATATCCTGACCAAGTCTAATGAAGATTGGGCTAAAACTGTGGTCTCTAGAGTGTTTACAAGGATTTTCTAAGATTTGACCTGGGAACCTAGTTTCTGACCTCAAGTGACCAATTTTCAAACTCATCCAAGATATCATGATTGTAGACAAACATCCGGACCAAATCTTATGAAGATTGGGCTAAAACTGTGGCCCCTTGAGTGTTCACAAGGATTTTCTAAGATTTGAGCTGGTGACCTAGTTTTTGACCCCACATCAACCATTTTCAAATTCGTCTGGGATATCATGTAGACAAACATCATGACCAAATCTAATGAAGATTGGGCTAAAACTGTGGTCTCTAGAGTGTTCACAAGGATTTTCTAAGATTTGACCTGGGAACCTAGTTTCTGACCTCAAGTGACCCATTTCGAACTCATCCAAGATATCATGTAGAGAAACATCCTGACCAAATCTAATGAAGATTGGGCAAAATGTGGCTCTGAGTGGGGACTTTTTTTGACCCCACATTACCCAATTTCGAACCCATTCAAGATATCATCTAGACAAACATCCTGATCAAGTTTCATGAAGATTGGGACAAAACCGTTGCCTTTAGAGTGTTCACAGGCAATTGTTGACGATGGACAACAGACGACAGATGATGGAGGACGCATGACAGACAAAAAGTGGTCACAAAAGCTCACCCTAAGCACAAGTGCTCAGGTGAGCTAAAAAGTCTGGAAAATTGCAGTTTTAAAGAAATTTTGTAAGTCCAAGGCCAGTAATTTTGTCAAAAATCAGTGGACCCGAACAAAACTTGAACTTGATCTGTAACTCATGGTGGTAATTTTAAAATCCAAGGCTCATAATTTCATCAAAAAATCAATGGATCGGACTGAAGCTGGAACTCGATCTGTAACTCACGGTGGTAGACTCACATACCAAATATTTGATCAATATCTGAAAGCGTTTAGAAAATATGTCTGGAAAATTCCTAATTTAAAGAAATTTTCTCTAAGTCCAAGGCCCATAATTTTGTCAAAAATCAGTGGACCAGAACAAAGCTTGAACTTGATCTGTAACTCATGGTGGTAGACTAACATACTATATATTAGATCAATATCTGCAAGCATTTAGAAAAGAAGTCCAGAAAACCTGTGTGACTGAGGGACTGACAAACTGAGTGACGAATTGACAAACAGAGTGCAAACCTATAGTCCCCTTCGGCGATGCCGGTAGAGGACTTTAAACACAAGCCTTACAGCACAGACTTGATCACATTTTGACTTTAACACATAATTTCAGCACAGACTTTAAATGCATAATTTCAACACAGACTTACACACATAATTTCAGCACAGACTTACACACATATTTTCAGCACAGACTAACACACATAATTTCAGCACAGACTTACACACATATTTTCAGCACAGACTTACACACATATCTTCAGCACAGACTTACACACATAATTTTAGCACAGACTTACACACATATCTTCAGCACAGACTAACACAAATTATTTCAGCACAGACTAACACACATGTTTTCAGCACAGACTTACACAAATATTTTTAGCACAGACTTACACACACATCTTCAGCACAGACTAACACACATTATTTCAGCACAGACTTACACACATAATCTTCAGCACAGACTTACACACATATCTTCAGCACAGACTTACACACATTATTTCAGCAAAGACTGACACAAATAATTTCAGCATAGACTTACACACATACTTTCTAACATACTTACATTTGTGATACCTAGTCTATTTCTTGACACACACTCTGAGTGCAAAACACTGTTTTCTACACGCTTTCGTAATGTCTCAAAACTGTTATCTCGACACAAACGTTTACTAGGATATTCTGTTGCCATCTGAAAGAAGTTTAAATCTGGACAAAGTCGTCTGAAAAACACAAGAAATATCTGGATTTAACAGTTCATCATTTTAAAAAGATCCAATATGAAAAAAACTTACAAATTTCAAAACTTACCTGACTTTAAAACAAGAGTGCTGGGTACTGCAAAATATGCTTACCCTTCAATCTTATCAATTCAGAAACTGGAGTATCTGAGACTTTCTGGCATGTTTTCAAACTTGATTGAGATAATGAGCAAGTACAAATTGTGACCAAGGTTGGCAAAGATTGGTTCACATTAAATTTTGTGAGATTAAGAGCATATACAGTGAAACCTCATTAGTCCGGACACTTTGGTCCTGGTTTAAATTTCCGGATTAATGAATTTTCCGTATTAATGAATCAATCCATATCTCTATTCTTCTTTTTTCTTTCATACTTTTTTGTGTGTGTGTGTGTATGTTTGTTACATTTGTTTTCCATTAATAATAATTATATTTAGAATTATATGCTTAGGACTATATATGATTATGTATTTAAATTGATGTTTACAAATGATACATTGGTTTAATTTTATTTTAATCCATCCTTGACATCAGCATTCTTTAAGAGAAGAAAAAGACACCTTAAGTAGGTGACAGCATAATTGTGACCCATTTCTTGTTCTGCATTCGTGAGCAAAATGAATTGGATTTAATTATTTTAGCCAAAACAGTCACAAACAAATAAATATTAAATGTACGCACTGAAAACAAAACATATGAACAAAAGACGATCTAAAGGACGGTTTGCTTTTCTGTCTCTTTTTACAGCATACATCTGTAGCTTTGAATAAATTTTACCTTCTTCACTCGCTAGTTAGTACATTATATGTACCTTGCGGCTACACCAGCCCTTAATTGCCCCCTGTTCTCTGGACTGATTAGTGTGAAGCGCTCGCGGCTATGTGTAAACAATCTGCAGGTGACACTTCTATGACAGTCACGCGCAAAGAGTAGTCCGAATGATGTCTAAAAATAGTAGGTGGGAAATCCAGTCTGAACTGGTACCCGGATTATCGAGTTATTTTAAATAGCAAATGGAAGATTGGTTCCCAAAATGGATGTCCGGATCCGGAACGCGAATTTCCGTATTATCGAATCATTTTTACGTTGTGGAAATCCGTTCCAAGAGAAAAGTGTCCGGATGGCGAGGTTTCCGGAATAATGGAGCCCGGACTAACGAGGTTTCACTGTAATTTAATATTGTTTGTTTTCATTACTATCAGTGAGCTGTGATTAGTTGATTTTTTTTCATATCCCTATGAAAAAAAATGGCATCACATAATTCTATGTATTCTTATGCATAACATGTTTTAATACAGTAGGATCTAGACAACAAGAGAGCCAAGATAGCCCTGTGTCGCTCACCTGAGTAAGATTGCTGTGTTTGGCATGATGACAAAAATGTGGCATCTAAATTGTTTTTCTAACATTTGACTAAAAGACCTAGGTTTTGATCCTTTTTTAAAAGAAGACTGGTACAAAAATGTAGGCCTCTAGAGTGTTCACAAGATTTTTCTAAAATTTGCCCTGGTGACCTACTTTTAGACCCCATGTGGCCAAGTTTTGAATTCATCCGAGATTTGATGTAAACAAACATTCTGACCAAGTTTCATGAAGATTGGGCTAAAACTGTGGCCTCTAGTATGTTCACAAGGTTTCTCTAAGATTTGACCTGGTGACCTAGTTTTTGACCCCACATGACCCATTTTCGAACTCATCCAAGATATCATGTAGACAAACATCCTGACCAAATTTATTGAAGATTAGGCTAAAACTGTGGCCTCTAGAGTGTTCACAAGGTTTTTCTAAGATATGACCTGGTGATCTATTTTTTGACCCCACATGACCCATTTTCAAACTCATCCAAGATATCATGTAGACAAACATCCTGACCAAATTTATTGGAGATTAGTATAAAACTGTGGCCTCTAGAGTGTTCACAAGGTTTTTCTAAGATTTGACCTGGTAACCTAGTTTTTGACCCCACATAATCCAATGTCGAACTCCTCCGAGATATCATGTAGACAAACATCCTGACCAAACCTAATGAAGATTGGGCTAAAACTGTGACCTCTAGAGTGTTCACAAGGTTTTTTCTAAGATTTGACCTGGTGACCTAGTTTTTGACCCAACATGACCCAATTTCAAACTCATCCAAGATATCATTTAGACAAACATCCTGACCAATTTTCATGAAGATTGGGCCAAAACTGTGGCCTCTAGAGTGTTCACAAGCAATTGTTGACGAAGTACGACGCGCGACTGACAAAAAGCGGTGAGCTAAAAATAGTATTTATGTATTTGTAATTTTGAAATAGAAAAAGTGAATTATGAATATGCTTTAATTTTCTTTCTCACAGCCATAAGTGATATTAAATTATAAGGAATAAAGATAATATTTTTTTGCTTTCATCAAGTTATGAAACAAGAGGGCCAAGATGGCCCTGTGTCGCTCACCTGAGTAAAATGGCTGTGTTAGGCATAATGACAAAAAATCTGTCATCTAAGTGTTTATCTAACATTTGACTAAGTGACCTTTATTTTGATCCTACCTGAATTTGCACTCAACTGGGAATTCATGCAGTCATCATTCATATCAAGTTTAATGAAGATTGGGCTTAAACTGTGGCCTCTAGAGAGTTCACAAGGCTTTTTTATGATTTGACCTGGTGACCTAGTTTTTGACCCCACATTACCCAATTTCAAAGTTATCCGAGATATCATGTAGACAAACATCCTGACCAAGTTTCATGAAGATTGGGCCAAAACTGTGGCCTTTAGAGTGTTCACAAGCAATTGTTGACGACGGATGACGCACGATGGACAAAAGGCGATCACAAAAGCTCACCCTGAACACAAATGCTCAGGTGAGCTAAAAAAAACCTGACCACACTTTTGTATGAAACCAATTTGCGGTTTCATACTGTGTGACCAGGATATTTTTTTTTCATACCTTGATTAAAAAAAAAAATATTCTCTTTATATTTTAAGTTCAATAATAATTGTGCAACTTTTCATCAAATCAAGGGCCATAACTATGGGTAAATTTAAGCATTCTAGCTGGGTTAGCTAACTTTGTCAACTAGATGACACCTATGTGTCTCTTTTTTTGAGGGATCAACAAATTTAATTCTAACCAATGGTTTCATAGAAGATTTTTGAAATCTTCTATTTTGAGTATATAAGGAAACTTGCTGATCCCTTGGGGCCTCATTTTTTAATGGATAAATTTTATATCAGCAATTATAGTAGACGGTCATAAGGTGATCATTTGTGCCAAATGAAATCAAATTCTGACAACTGGTTTCACAGAAAAATTTTAAAAGTTTCTGAAATAAAATTCTGTTGGTTGCCATGCCAACAAGAGTTCTGTATGAATCATGTTTAACAACTTTCGTGCAGGCCCACCTAAGAATCATTCATGCTAAGTTTCATCAATTTCTACCACCCAATAGGAGGAGTTCACAAGGTTCTGTTTATAAAACTGCATATAGGAAAACTTGAGAAGGGGTCATAACTCTTGAAAGTTGCACATGAAAGCAATATCTAGCCTTCATGCACATTTACAAATAAGGGCAAGTATTGTTGATAAGTTTGAACCAAATTCCTCCAGTAGTGTAGGAAGAGTTGCGTTCACCAGGTTCAGACGGATAGATGACTGAGGGTAAAACATAAAATGACCCTTAGGGTGTATAACAAATACAGAGCAGATAGGAAATTGCTAATGGATAAATGGATGGCCAAGGGAATAACATGATAGCGCCTTTCTGGTATAATATTATTATAATACCTCATTATCAGAGTTTGGAAATTTCTCTCCATGCCAGTATGGGTTAAAACACACAAAAAAGGCATTTGGTCTATAAAACCTGCAAACCTCACTGGACTTCATTTCATTTTACTGGACAAATAAAATATTCATCCTAATTTTAACAAAAGTGGCTGAAATTTTTAGAGACCATGATTTAAATACAGTCAATTTTTTAGGTTTATTTCTAATACTGTTAAAGGTCAATCACCAGATAGGTGATAACCACCTGACTGTGCCCTACAGACCTGCAGTCTTTGTCTATCTGTAGAAGCATTTCATTGTCCTGAAAGTATGCCCGCCATTTGCTGCCAGGGTCAGGGTTCAGAGGCTGAAACAACAAGGCAATCAGGAAATATAGTGCAGTTCCATCATTTCACAATGTGAATGCTTAGGGGCCCCATTTTTTCACGGGATCAACTTACTTGAACATATATTGTAGACAGTTATGAGATGATCATACATGCCAAATAAAATTTAATACTGACCATTGGTTTCAGAAGAGAAGATTTTGAAATTTTCTATATCTTTTGTGCAGCTGTAACATAGTGGAAAGGCCAAAAAATATGAGTTCTCAAAGTGGGGCCAGTCCTTACAGTTAATGCCTGTTACATATTAAAACAGATACAAGAGGGCCATAATGACCCTATTTTGCTCACCTAAGTGCAATTGCTATGAAGGGCAACATAAAGTATTTATTAACAGATGTAATTATATTCAAAGACCTAAACCCAAAGATATGATACTCGGCGAAATACCTTATATTCTCGTGCAAGAGCGAGAGTGGGGCAGGTGTATTCCGTGAAAAATCCAGTTCTGTGTTACTAAGCGACAGCCAAACACCGGTCAATACAACGATTCATCATTTTTGTCTAGTCATAAATTTATTTAACTGAAAAATTACAATACTGTTTTTTGTCCCATCCTTTGGTACAGATGTAGTGCTGTCACACTGCAGGATCACGCCGTAGACACCTAGTCACACTATTCTGACACCGGGTAAACCATTCCTGGAAATACTTGAATATATGATGAGCGTCAAGCAAGGGATCTCAATTTTTTTACGACTTTGGTATTTCGCGGCCGGGGATCGAACTCATGACTTTTCAATTCCAGGGTGGACGCTCTTACCATTTAAATACTAGTAAATAAAAGTAACTCCCTACAAAAATCATTGCTTTTATGAAGAGGAAAAATACTTTTAAAAAAAATATTGCGACAGTACAAACATACATGCTGGGGCATCATTTTCACATTTTCGTCATAAAGGCAATATTTGCCGAAATATTAGCAAAGATTATCTTTTTTCATTGATTGAACTATTTCATTCTTGAAATATTTTCCTTTCAGTCCTTAATCAATCATTAAGACCTTATATTGATTACTCTCGGATTTAAACAGTCATTATTTTACTTTGTATCTGCCGTTATACCAGTTACAGTCAGCTAAAGTTTACCATGTTCTTCACGTGCACCTTATGCTGTAGATGATCATCATAGGCTTTCGAATGGCGTCGGAACACAACTCCGTGCAGTAGTTATTTCAGTACAAATGCACCGTTTTTTTCTCTCACAATATCGCGGTGGCGACGAGGGTATACGAGATTTCCTTCACACGCTTATATGAGTTTCTTATCTTTGAGTTTAGGTCTTTGTTATATTCAAGGGTTGCCCTTAAAGTTTTGAGACCGTGGCTATATCTCCAAAAGTAAGGAAAATCAATCAATAAAAAGTATATATCTGTAAAGAGAGACTTTATATAAAATTACTAACCGGAAATAGGATTCTATAAGTACAAACATAGAAAGAAACAGTTGACAAGACAACCCATATAGGGATTCACGGGGCACTTTGAAATTGCTGTATATTAATTATTGATTACACTAAATAAATACATAACAGGCGAAAGATTTGGTGCTGAAATGTAACGTAAAAGCCCATGACATCAAAACGCTGTCTTCTACTCTTCTGCCTAAAATTCTGACATCATCTAATGGTAAACAAGTTTGTTACATGCAACTTAAGTAGACACACTCTTACAAGATGTCTGATAAAACTCCGACATTGACGTCACGCACGGAGCAGCGGACAGTAATCAGACACTATTCAGAAGAAGAGACTGGAGACCGAAGTTGAAATTTTACTTTTCCATCAAGACAACACCCCACCTCATCGCTGTAATGAGACTTAAATGATGTGAGAAGCAATCATGCACCTTACAGCCAGGACCTAGCTCAATTCGATTTTGTTGTTTTCCCGAGCCTTAAGGGTGATCTACAGGGTAATCGCTATGAATCAGGGTAATCGCTACTTACACAACCTACGCATTGCAGTCAGATTAGCAGTTGTGCAGAATGAGAATGACTGGTATGGCAGATTTTCATGCAATGGATTGAACACCACCCTAAGTATGTGTGTCATATGGAGAATATTTTGAACAAGAGGGCCATGATGGCCCTGAATCACTCACCTGAGAAACATTGCCCTCAATTACGAGCCATACTGAATACATAATGTACTGTGAAATCATTTTATTTCGTGGGATGAAATTTCGTGGATTCAGTGGAAAAAAACATGTTCGTGGGGACAAGAATTCGTGGTTTCGTGCGTTAGAAAAAAAAAAAAAAATTATTTCAACGTTATCTGGACGTTGATTTGAAGACCTTTACAAAATTTAAGTTGAAAAGAATGCAGCCTAATATTGATCATAATATGTTAATGACATGACATTTAGTATATGTTATGATCTGTTTTCAGAACTTACTTTTAGGGAGCGTTAATCAGACCAAAGTAAGTGTAAATAAATTTAAGCTTGTGGCCATATAAGTTGTGTTGTCTTGATGACAACGACATATCACTGTGCTATATTGGCCATAATACAGGGTGGATCTCTCCTACCCATGCAGCTTATCTACGCAGGAACTTGAAGACACTCGTGTACTCAAAAAAATTATGATACAATTTGTAATGAAGCAAAACTTCACAAATGAAAGGATAAAACGAGTAATATATATACATGTACATATATCATGTATATATTATAAAACTATGTACCATAAAACACGACTAGTACAGCGACCGCAGTATAAACAAAAGTGGGTGGAGTACTGTAAATTATGGTGGAAACCAACTCAAAATTAGTTGCACTTGTACATTAAACACAAAAAGTAACACAACAAGCATAATGAAGTTTTCTTTGGCTTTTTAATACATTATATTCCAGAACATAAACTTTATATATATTATTGAACTCAATTTACTCGAGTCTGTTGGGGTATGGGAGAAGGTCGTCATTATCGGCGAGCTGTTTGACATGATAAATGAAAACTTTTCGTGGGGACATAAATTCGTGGATAGCGGCGTCCACGAAATCAAAGAAAATTAATCCCCCACGAAATATTATGATTTTACAGTATGCAGAAGTACAGCAAGATCATCTAAATTAACACAAAAACTGTACCTGTCATTCAAACTTTGAAGGTCAAAGCTCTAATAAGTCTATACAAGGCAGTCCAAAGGACAGCTATATCCCCCGCCGCTGCCCAAATATTAGAATTTGTTTAGTCATAGGATTATGTTCACCTTAACCTGGCATGGTTGTAGCAGACATAGAAGATCAGTTTAAGACAATTTTACTTTCCGGAGTTATGTATGAATCTCAGAATTCGGAGGCACATATATTAAAAGTTTACTGACAAGTTTTACATGGTAAACAGTACAAAAAGTGAACATCAATGAAGTATAGGATGTGTTCGGTAACCACAAAATACATGTGTAACTCAAATAAAAACTTTATATATCATGACATAATTTGTATGATTGTGAACATGACATACTATTATTTACCGAGTACAATAAATCACTGTGGAAGTGCAATCCAGGTCAAGAAGTGGTCTGTGTAAGGCAAGGGGACACCCTGAATGAGATATGGAGCGGACATGAAAATAACATTTGACCTGCAAGTATGACCTTGACCTTGAGCCAGCGTGACCGCCTCATGCCTTCTGCATATCAGCTCGATGAGGTTAACATTTTAGCCGAGTTTGAAGAAAATGTGTCCCAAGCGTTCATTGAGATATGGAGTGGACATGAAAATAACATTTGACCTGCAAGTATGACCTTGACCTTGAGCCAGCGTGACCGCCTCATGCCTTCTGCACATCAGCTCAATGAGGTTAACATTTTAGCCGAGTTTGAAGAAAATGTGTCCAAGCGTTCATGAGATATGGCGCGGACACGAAAATAACACTTGACCTTCAAGTATGACCTTGACCTTGAGCCAGCGTGACCGCCTCATGCCTTCTGCACATCAGCTCAATGAGGTTAACATTTTAGCCGAGTTTGAAGAAAATGTGTCCAAGCGTTCATGAGATATGGAGCGGACACGAAAATAATATTTGACCTTCAAGTATGACCTTGACCTTGAGCCAGCGTGACTGCCACATGCCTTCTGCACATCAGCTCAATGAGGTTAACACTTTAGCCAAGTTTGAAGAAAATGTGTCCAAGCGTTCATGAGATATGGAGCGGACACGAAAATGTTTCGGACACACTGACGGACTGACGGACGGACTGACGGACGGACGGACGAAGGGCATTCCTATAACCCCCCTCCCGCTTCGCGGCGGGGGATTAATAAAATCAAGTTACTTGGATGAGGTCCACAAGTAAACATCTTAACTCCAGGCTTTGAGAATTCTGAGAAGATCTTTTGAAGGTTTTCCTTTACAAGTCTATGTAAAATCATGTGACCCCTAGGACAGGGCTAATTTTGACCCCAGGGCCATGATTTGATCAAAATTGGTAGATTAAATGTTCAATAGGCCATGTTACTCACCAAATATCTCAACTCTAGGCCATGTGGTTTCTGACAAGAAGATTTTTCCATTTTTTTTCCTAAATAAGTCTAAGTGACCTCTGTGGTGGGGCCAATTTTGTCCCCAGGGCCATGGATTGAACAAACTTGGTTGAGGTCTACCAGGCCATATTACACACCAAATATCTAAACTCCAGGCCTTGTGGTTTCTGACAAGAAGATTTTTCTATTTTTTCCTAAATAAGTCTAAGTGACCCCTGGGGTGGGGCCAATTTTGACCCCAGGGCCATGG
>CM037794.1:4159927-4209927 GCA_021229015.1 Solen grandis | reverse complement strand
ATCGGTACACATCGTTATTTGAAAATAAACATTTCAAAAGATAGAATCTATATGATTTGATACAGTTTTTTTGGTTGCTATTGCATTGGTATCCAGTTCCAATGTTACTAAGAATTATGAATGATGCAAAGGGGGATGTTTCTGTATGCATACAGAGATATTCAAAAGTTTTTATGGCTTGAAATTGACACTATATAATGTTAATATACATTTTGATATTTGACTTAGTACATGCTTACGTGTTTGGTACCCAAGTACTTTTCCATATTAGATATGTATTGAACAGTGCATTGTCTTTGTTGTTACGGAATGGTATGTAGGGAAATATAAAGAGCGTTAGTTATAATGGTTGGTGGTCAATAAATAATTCGAAAAAAAAAAGTGTGTCATTTGTTGGTGGTTCTCGTCACGTTATGATGGTAGGCTACATGTGATACTGCAGTGTCGTTCATTTAATGTGACCGGGTATAGAACCAAGCCGCCACTCTAGCACTTGTTAGTCTCGTCACCATATGGTCAGAGCGACCATACCACGTGGTATAAGACGTCATTTTAAGCTGTCACAGGCACAGGGTTTTTTTCAAGGTCAGGGAAAAAGTCAGGGAAATTTGAAATTGGTCAGGGAAATTTGGAAATTAAGAAAAAGTCAGGAAATTTTACAATCAAGGAATGTCGACCAAACAACAGGAGGATTATAATAAGGAAAGGCTAAGGCAGTTTCTTCCATTTGGCTTTTTGCAGATAGTTTAAATTGTCAGATTGGCATAATATTAAATAAGTTCCCAATAGCATCCAACTGCCACACCATCATTTCATGTTTGAAAATAAAAATAATATCTAGAAGTAACTTAGTTTTGGAAGATCTGTATTTGCCGCTGGATTTGCGCTTAATTTGATCAGGGAATTTTGAGTTTGGCCGGGAAAAGGGAAAAGTCAGGGAATTTTGAT
Source organism: Solen grandis (assembly GCA_021229015.1). Taxonomy (NCBI): domain Eukaryota; kingdom Metazoa; phylum Mollusca; class Bivalvia; order Adapedonta; family Solenidae; genus Solen; species Solen grandis. The sequence goes on along the minus strand of CM037794.1, from coordinate 4,208,979 downwards.
TTTTCAATTTTGTGGGAACCCTGAAGCAGCATATTTTGCTTTGGTTCGGAGAAGAAAACTGCAGTAAGTATTGCAAAAATGGTGATATACTTTGAAGCCCTATAAATATCCATTACAAACTTGCTACATGTTTTGAGACACAAAACACCATGTCATGTCCCATAACTCTGACCTTAGATTTCACAAAGTTATCCCTCTTTTTCACGTAGTAAACTTTCCTTGAATATATTTTTGGAACCTATGAATGTATTTGATTTAGACTTTATACAAACTTTAATTTTGTAGATGTTATTGATAGTTGACACAAAAAGATTCATATCTCCTTTCCTTAGGTATACATGATTTCCAAACATTCGGGAAAACCTACAGAGTTTGTGAGCATTTGTTTGTAATCATCACGAAAGGCACATCACTCGCAAAGTTTTTTCTCCGAATGTTAGGAATTAGTGTACATCTGACAAAAGAATCATTATAGGGCCTGTGAGTAAAACACAATTTTCCGCTTCGCTTGCGCTCTATCATGTAAAAATTGATGAAGAAGTAAAACATTTACAGCAGTTATCTTCTCCCCCGAATCGAAGCAAAATATGATGCAAGCTTAAAATGGCGTCACGTGGTATGGCTACACTGAAGGTGATAGTTCCAGTCTTAGAAGGGGGTCTAAGTGTTTTGGCTTCGGGTGATTATATTGTTTTTGTTTTTACAGGATATCTTTGATTTAGAGCTACATGTAATAATTTGTCTTTGAAAGAATTTTTTACACTTCATAGTATCAACAAATCAATTATCATAAACTTTAACGTTTTGACAGTAGGGTACATGTAATAGCAGAACTTTATTTATAATTTTATAATAATAGATGGTATTAGGACAAGAGTTCTAAAACTGTTGTCAACCTTTATTCGATATAGTACAAATGTAATCCTAAACCGCCCGTAGGAAAAAATCGAAGTATAGATGAATATAAAATTCCCCAGATTCTGGAAACTGCAAATTTGTCACCAACTCACATAAAGGCCCACACATTTAATAAATAATTAAAAACCTTTATCGATAATGCCCACATTGTCAAAATATTGAACAAAATATATCGTTTTGCATTTCATAATACAGTCTTAGATCAGATGCAATCAGACTTTGTTTAAAACATTTATGTGAAAAAGCACCATCGATGTCTGGTTCACTCTAAATAACAATACGTCCGTTGGAACCGTCTTCCTCTATCTTACAAAACACATTTGAGCTAGTAATAAGACATACTTAAATCCTAAATACGATATGTTAAACATATTTACAATAACATAAATCTTGGTTCTCTAGAAGATCACACACAGATATGTATATTTGGCTCTCTATGGGTATCACAAGGTTCTAAACTTTGTCCAGTTATTTCCCCCACATACACACATATATAGTACTTTTCAAAACCACATATTCAAAATATAACAAAATGAATTATTTCTCCCATCAAAAAGAAACCCGAATCATAGTTTGCAAAACCCTTACACACACAGATGCGAGCCTCGAAACTATTGCATTGTAGAAACGTAATCATGACTTAAACTGAAGCTGGAGGAATCAAGTGTAACAAATTACAAAATTCTGTGTTATATTTACTTCTAAGATTATGTTTGTACTATCTTGGTACGCATGCTCGACACTATGACATCCCATCCTCCCACTTTTTCGCACCATGCACACGAAAACGCTATTTTCTGTTTCTAGTGAATTAATTTGTGAGTGCGTGTGGAAAGATTTGGCGTCGAGCTCCTGTATATTTTGGGCAGATGTTACAGCATTCTACATGGGAAGATACCGAATCTCTTCAAATAACCTTTTTAGAGAGTTTTACTGTAGAATGCCCCCTCTAATAAACTGTTAAACGGATTAAAATAATAGAAAATTTATCAGAGGGTTGGTTATAAAACGGTAACCTATAGGCGCAATAACTACCAGTATTTTTACACGTGTAACATCTTTCACAATGTAACGCATACCGACGGACAATTAAGTTCATCCTCAAGTAATGTTCTAAAGATACCAACAACCGCGTTTATAATTATTCCGTAAGTCTAGCCTATTCAGGTCCAAGACTGTGGAATTCTTAAACCTTCCAATGTTGGCTAGGGTTTTCCGTAATTCACTAAATTTTACGACAGAATCTAAGAGAAACTTTAACATGTAGAACTAAAGTCAAGGGGTGCCGTGGTCCAGTGGTAACGTAACCGATTGCGGATTCGAAGGTTGTGGGTTCAAATCCTATTGGGTGGAAGGATGTTTCATGACCTTCCCAGGCGCAAACTACTAGTCCAATCCAGGAACCGTCGAGAGGGATTAGTATAAGTTGTAAGATTTTTTTCCAAGTCGACGTAAAATCACAAGTTGGAACTTTTTAAAACTAGAGCTAAATTAAAAAAAACTAAGTTGTATTCTGAAAAAGGGGGTTCCATTGGCATTAATAACATGCCTCTTTTCCTGCCTGATGTATTTCGACTTTAATGCTGAATATGTGATCATTACAGATGTTATTTTATTGTGTATTAATGTGGCTAAGGTAATCCATCCATCATTATATTATAATCATGGTCCTTCAAATGCTTAAAAAGATTTCAGTGTAGATGAAAGCATCCATTGACTTGGAGTTATAGGCTCTTTTGCTCGAATGTCTATAAAGGCTTGCATTTATACAAATCCCACGATCATGATCAAATTTTAATGATAGGTGGATTACCTTAATAAGAATGATTGGTTTGTGACAGATATGTCACCGACTTTGAATTATTACTCTAGTTAAAGTAAAGTCAACTACAGTGATCCTAATGCGTTGATTGATATTCGACCACCTGCATCGCCGGGAAGTCTCACTAATATACCTTCTATTTTAGTGTGTGTGTGGTTAATTCCGTGTTGTGATTCCTTCTGAAAATGAGTTTTGCAGTTGAATTAGTTAGCCATGTTCATAAATACCCATAAACAATTAGTAGATAAATTAGCTGTTGTAGAAGTAGCTGAAATGATAGCTGAACTCATAAAATCAGAAGTTGATTAGTAGTTTAATTAGTAGCTGAAAAAGTTGCGTAGGTTTGAAACTGAAATAGTAAAAGCCGGGTTCACGTAATCTAGTACTGTAATAATCATTAATTGTCGTTGACATTAAATTTCGTTGATTATGTCCATAAGGGAATTCCGTGGTTTTACTCAGTTTATTTCATTGAATTCTTGTTCTAGAAAACGCGACGTGTTTATGAAGATCTGTTTTTGTGGGGATTAATTTTCGTGGATAAAACCCTCCACGAAATCGGCGAAAATTAATGTCCAACGAAAATAAATGTTATGACAGTAAATGGAGTAGCTGAATAGGGGATTGGGTCTTTCTAACCGAATTAGCAGCTGAATTAGCAAACTCATCTGTTTTCAAGTAATCCAGTGTACCTTAGTTCAGTTAGTTGATTGAAAAGTACCTGAAAAGGGAAAAATAAGAAAAGTTTAGTCTTTAAGAAACAAGATTATAGTAACGAAAGAGTTGTGTTTGACAACTGAGTTGTTGTGAAATGACATTTTTGCTAAAGAGTATCTGATCTTTGAGTTTATATTTTATTAACTGTTACCACAGTTCTAAACCGAATTTTCCAAATTAACCCCCCCCCCCCCCCAAAAAAAAAAAATGCAGAAGACGTTACCACTCACCCCCGCCCTCACCCCCCAAAAAAATTGAAATCAGGGTGAGCTTTTGTGACCGCTTTTTGTCCGTCGTCCGTTGTGCGTCGTCCGTCGTCAACAATTGCTTGTGAACACTCTAGAGGCCACAGTTTTGGCCCAATCTTCATAAAATTTAGTCAGAATGTTTGTCTACATGATATCTTGGATGAGTTTGAAATTGGGTCACATGGGGTCAAAAACTAGGTCACCAGGTCAAATCTTAGAAAAACCTTGTGAACATGCTTGAGGCCACATTTTTGGCCTATCTTCATGAAACTTTGTCAGGATGTTTGTCTTTATGCTATGTCGGATAAGTTTGAAATTGGGTCATGTTGGGTCAAAAACAAGGTCACTAGGTCAAATCTTAGAAAATCTTAGAAAAACATTGTGAACACTCTTAGAGGCAACAGTTTTGTCCAGTCTTCAAAACATTTGGTCAGGATGTTTGTCTACATGATATCTTGAATGAGTTTGAAATCGGGTCATGTGGGTTCAAAAACTAGGTCACCAGGTCAAATCTTAGAAAAACCTTGTGAACACTCTAGAGGCCACAGTTTTAGCCTAACCTTAATGTAACCTTGGTCAGAATGTTTGTTTACATCAAATCTCGGATGAATTCAAAACTGGGCCACATGGGGTCAAAAAGTAGGTCACCAGGGCAAATTTTAGAAAAATCTTATGAACACTCTAGAGGCCTACATTTTTGCCCCAGTCTTCATTAAACTTGATAAGAATGATGACTGCATGAATTCCCAGTTGGGTTGAATTCAGGTAGGATCAAAATCTAGGTCACTTAGTCAACTGTTAGAAAACACTTTAGAATCCACATTTTTTGTCATCATGCCTAGGGGCCGCCGTGGCCGAGCGGTTACAGTCGTGGACTACAAATCTCTCAGCCCCTCACCGCTGTGGGTTCGAATCCCGGTAGGGACTTCGGATTTTTCATGTGAGGAAGCCTTCCAGCTGGCTTGCGGTAGGTCGGTGGTTCTACCCGGGTACCTCTGTGTACTCGGGGTCTTCCTCCACCTGTAATTAGCTGGACGTCGCTATATGATTGAAATACTATCGCAGCGACGGTAAACTCCAATACAACAACAACATCATGCCTAACAAAGCAATCATACTCAGGTGAGCGACACAGGGCCATCTTGTTTATTTTATTCATTTTAGCGGGCAAGATATACGTGCACCTATTTGCGTAGGCGGGAAAATTATCAATGAAAATACTGTGAATAAAATTGTGTGACGTAAGCCAGTGAAGTGCAGAAGTTCATGCACCTCTCTGGGGCCTCCGTGGTCGAGAGGGTAAAGTCGCTGACTCTAACACTCACTCAGCCCCTCACCGCGTGGGTTCGAATCCTGGCAGGGTCATTCGGATTTTCATGTGAGGAAGCCTTCCAGCTGGCTTGCGGTAGGTCGGTGGTTCTACTCGGATGCCTCCGTGCATTCGGGGTTTTCCTCCACCTTAATTAGCTGGACTTCGCTATATGACTGAAATACTGTCGAAGCGACGGTAAACTCAAATAGTCAAGTCAAGTCAAGTCATGCACCTCTGACATGTAATGCCCTTGGTTAATCTAATAAGAATTTAGCAAATAAAATTATGTCGTCCGGCCCTCACAGCTACAAGATCCATTTGATGAGGGAAAGCAATAAAACGACCCCAAATTACAAACCATACTTAATCCTTTACTGTTCCAGTTTATGCTTAACGCAACATTAGGACTCTCAGTCCTTTGATTTTTTTTTCGGGAAATCCGGATTTGTACTCTGGTGCCAGTGATTTTCTTAGGTCTATCTGATTTTAAGTGCGGATGGATCTGTCGGGGGGATTTACATAGGACGCGTTATTATCAGTCAGCAGTATGATTTTTCAATATTAACTTCTTTATGTATCGTTTATGTATTTCAATATTAACACAAAATCGAACAAATTATCGTAAGTGTCAGCATGAACATATATAGGTATTTTCTGAACACAACTTTCCTGTTATATGCCAAAAACGCCTACTCACTCAAAATATTCGGAAACAAAAACAACTCTCGATATATTCTACCCATTATTAAGTTTTAATTTGAAGCAATATTCATTGCCCACAGACGGTAATAAAAGTATTGTACCTGGCCGATGTCAACACTGCGGCGCTGTATCGGAATTCTGGTCCGCGACGGTAAGCTGGTTTCCTATACCAGTGGACCATATGCCGTTACCAGTCCTAGGAACGTCACGTTAGTTTACTGGATCGGTCTGTGCCATACAATACGCACAGGTTTTTGTCTCCAATCGGAATACAGTGTAGATTCATTGGGAATTTATTCTTGTGCAAATAAACCGCGTTTACATGTAAGTTTTTATGGATGTTTGTGTTTGCAGCTGATATTGATATGGATGTTGTCTCTTCTAATAACATATAACTTGACGTGTTTGTGCATGCTAATAATTACTAATAAATATGAGAGAAAAAGTATGAGGAACGTAGGGAACATCGGGATTTCAAGAACAATTTTATTTAAGGATCAATGTTTTTAATGTACCAGCAGGGCACAGATAAAAGATTGGACATTTAGTATGAAGCTATTATTGAACTACATATATTTAATTTTCGTTGCTTCAACTATTGTTGATTAAATCTATAAATGCTTTCTTTTAATTTTTGTTCTGCATAGGGCACTGCTTTAGATTTCCCCATTGTTAAGTAGCCTCGCCAATAATGTTATTCAAAATTTACATGACAGTCACAAGATGTTTAGTATGGAATTCTGGGTAATTTGACTAATCCCTAAAAAATAGCAATAAAGCTGATATTTGATTGATGTCACAAAACTTAAATCAGGAATGGTTTAAACACTGACGAGGAAGTCGTTGACGCTCCGATACATAAAATATTTACGAAACCACCTCACTTTTATGCCAAATTTGTCAGGACCAATTGATTTATATTTGTGCGCTTGAAATATTTTAAGTGCTTCTCTTTTTCCTTCAAAGAAAAATGAATTACTTTTAACCTTAACAACAAACGAAAGATGAGATATCCATAAATGCTAAATATTAAACATATTTTGTCGTTTCTGTTATCTCTATTTTCTATTTATCGTATTTCTATTGATAACTATGTCATGTCTCTTCACAACGTGATAATGGAGTGTAAACTACGCTCGTGCCAGGTAGAGCACGTGGGTGTGTTGTTACACAATGTTTGTTCTACATCCAGTCCTGTGTACAGTGTCTTATTACGGTATACTGCCAGTGACGGTTACATTAGTCGCAATACGATTTACTGGTTAGGTAACAAGACCCGAATTTCCAGAAAGAATCGAATTTGAAAATATGATTACTGGCATAATGTATGTTTGTGTATTTTATAGGAAGATCAGGTTATATTTCACCAGTGGTCATTAAATAAAATACTTCCGTGAGTTTGCCACCACTGATAAAATGTGTTGTTTTTTTCTCCGATCTAAAGTGAAATATATTTCAATTTTTCAATCTGTTTCATGATGTTTTAGTTTTTCATGTTGTTTTTGGACGATTGTGTGGTCATTTTTATCGATTTGACGCTATTTATGTTTCAAGATGTCTCATACGATTGTGGCGTCATTTTAATCGACTTGACGTCATTTATATGTTTATAACTCGTTTGATTACACAGATATAATAATAATAACAATATATTTATTTCTAGAGGATAATATATTTGGCAATGCCATATTGCTGTCTGATTTATCGAATGTATGGAATGAATTAATCTAGAATTTTGACAAATCCTTATACCAAATCCTACATTAAAATGTATTTACATACGTATATATAATAGACTATCAGAAACTACATTAATATTGCTCATGCTTTTATTAATATTTTTAGCCTACTGTTTTATAATTATAATGTTTTGTTGTTGTTGTTGTGTTCTTATAAATAAGGGTTGCCGATGTTTTAACTGTATTAATTTGATAAATCTGTTTGCATCATTGAAGTTATTACTAAGGGTGTTCGTGGTTGTTTCATTTCATTTTTCCAGCAACTCTTTTTTCAGTACAAGTCAGTCTCAGTAAGATTATCGACTTTTAAATGATTTATGAACTTTTATATTACCGGTTCCCATCACTTAGTTTCTTCCATTACGACCAGACATAGGTTCTTTTCTTTTCCTGTTAAACCTCTACATTATACATTATACGAGTACATTATTATTCATTTTTGAAATGCTTAATACCTTAATTATAAGGGAGATGAGTTTGGTTCTATGAGGATGTTGTTAAACAGAGTTATGAATATTGTAGATGCAAAATATTTCGTCAGACATTCAGGCGTTGACTCTTGAATTCAAAAATACAGCAGCTCAGCCGATTTAAACATAACGTAATCATGATAAACTAAATTCACGACCTAGCATCAGAATACAAGCTTTTTCGAATAAGATGACCATTTAAAATTTCTAAAATGAAATTCACACACGCATTAGACCATAGTGTTCTTTGCAATACTACCTGGTCACGTGTTCGTCTGACTTTCTATCACATATGAAAGCTATTAAAGCGACAAATAAAGATCTAGTTTATGGCCCATGTAAGCCCTCCGCTGTTTAGAAGTTACACTCATTTCTCTTTAACATCCACAGTAGCCATATATTTTAAGCATCCGCAGTAATCACGGGGACTTTCTCCGTAATGCGTCGATAATATTGATTTCCCATCAGCCAATGAAATTGCCGGTTTTAGGATCTGCACAAAAAAATGCAGCGACCAATCAGATGGGTGGTTTCATGACACACCTGAGTGACTTCTTCAAAACTGTCCAGTGTATTCGCCAGGGTTGAAGCACAGACATATGCAGCACAGATATGAATCGTAGCGAAATCACGTTTTTTAACGTGGTGAATATGTCTATGCTTGAAGAGGGTGTATTTTGTTTTTGACTTCATTTGTTTTACGTCGATTGCGAAACTAGTTATTACAACATAAACATAAATCACTCGATTGCTCTGGTGGCAGGGCATCCGATCATTATTTTTTGAGGAAACAGGAAAACCCGGCGAAAACCCACGTGTCCGGACGGGCGACTATTATATCACCGCCTCTCTCTCATGGACGTACCAGGAATCGAACCCAAGACGAATTCGTGAGAAGCGAAGTGTGCTACCACTACGCTTTCCATGCGCAGATTATACTTAAAGACAGTCATTATTACCTCGTATCATTTTACTTAATTTTTCGGCAGCAGCTGTATGCTTTTGCAGATATTCCAGATTTTTCACCGGATAATGATCAGTTCTCATTGGCTAATGGTCCAGACAGGTATATTTACTGTCACCAACTGGACATGAAAACTGTGTGCAATATCAGAGATACAGACGTTTTGTAATGTAAAACGGTAACGGAATTCAATACAGCTAGCGACGTTCTAAGCATGTAGCCAAATTTTGAAAGACATTTCTTGTTTGTTTTTACTTTTTTCTTTTCTTCTCAAAACCTGAAAGATCACTAGTAGGTAGCATCATAAAGCACATTCAGAGACAAATTAATTTAGCATGGTTGTGAATGTTCATTCTTATCTGAAGGTTGTGAGTTGGTTCCCCGATTTGGACAATCATCTTTCACGACATTCCCAAGGAAAAAAAATACTGATAAAACCTGGAACCTTCGTAAAACGACGTAAAATAAATCATTTTATATAATTATGCTGAATTTTGGCCTGCGATCACGGCCGCAAGCCTATTAATTTACTCGGATTTGTGATTCCTTCATCATTATTCTTGTAACAGTTCGGACATGTTGCATTTAGCAGATAGCCGATATTCAGAAACACAAGGAATCAAAGCAATTTCGAGCCCCTGTGATCAACTATTAACTGCTTGTTCTGGTACTCTGCTTTGATTTTTAACATTTAGTATTATTAGCCCAATTATTATGCCGGCCTTCACAGTTCGGTTTGTAATTTAGTTTATGTAGCAATCAACATAAAACTTTTGGGGAAAAAAATCTGTATTATAATTTTTTGTTCAGTGTGTTCATATCTACACTCAATATTAAACAACACTTGCAAGTATGTGCCAACAATTCTTGAAAGCAAAATCCAAACTTTACGATAAGTCATTCGACAGTACTTGGTTATTATACTGGGGCCAAGACTCGAACAAAAACAGCTGGTGGTTAAGCAACGACCGGTTAATAATAAACTGGGCAAGCTTTCCTTTTCAAAGGAAAATTATTTGTTTATAAGGACTTATTTTTCGATGTCCTCCGCATAATAAACCATCATAAGTATGAGGAGTGTATATTGCGGTACACCGCGTGACTCGAGGAAACACTATGAGCTAGTAATTGATTCAACCCTAATGTGATAGGACGTGTATAAGATGTCTCTAAGATGTGAACGATGTGAAAACATCGCGATGAGGGAGTCGTTATTGCGTGTTAACAATACTCCAGCACACCTCAGGCTCTTACTTTTGTTGTCCAGGAAATACCAGCTAATTCAGCGATACGTTATTTCGAGAAAAACGGCTCTATAAGAAAATTAATTATTTTTGTTTAAGACATAAAGCAAATGTGACATGAAGGGCTTTTAGGTTATTAAGATAAACCATGATTTACTACCATACATTTCATCACAAAAATTAAATATATGTGTGTACGTTAGCTTAATAATTTAGGCGCCAAAGCCTTTCCCTGGCCGACCCTTTTCTACCTTTGACCCTAAATATTTCCTACAGTATTTGAAAATATCGTAAAAGGAGTAAAAAGAACCAAGACTTCTTTTTCAAATAAATATAAAAAAATAAGCAAAATAAATAAAGGTATGCGGCGTTAATGCGAATTGAATCAAATTGTTTACGATTTACGCATCATTATCTGCGAAGCATTTTGTCCTAGAAAGTCAAAATAAGCATAGATGAAAACTCGGTCACAAAGCATCATAGGCGGACTAAACACCATTGCAATAATGCGCACTGCACCGTTTTTTGTTGTTGGTTTTTTGTTGTTTTTTTTGTTTTTTTTTGTTGTTGTTGTTGTTGATGTTGTTGTTTTTTCAGTTAGAGACGGTGAAACAGTCTATACTATACTAAGGGTATTTATAATGTTCGACCCGAAACAAGTCTCAATATACAGAGAAGTGTTTTGATAAAAACAACATTATATTCATCAAAGAAACTGTAACTCAGCTAGAATACTTCATTAAAAATTTCATGATGACGAAATATATGTTTCAGCTAGTTGTCACCTCAACAAACAGTGGTGCGTAAGTGTTGTTTTTTTTCGCAAGTATTGGAAAATCTACCATTGAAAATCGTTAAAATACTCATTACGTCATCGTCCATAAATAGGTCAAAAATGAGGTTGGACAGCTTCGCTGAAAAAGAGGAAAGATTTTCATCCATGTGTTGTGAATGAATCTTCTTTTATTACTACCTTTCATTTAGAAATATAGTGACATATATCAAAACAACTTTGTTTCATATATTGTCTCTAAAATTTCATTATGCATAAACGAATATCTAACATTTTAGACAGCTTCGTCTATTAGAGTAGGCTTTACAGTTTTATTTTATATAAAACCCTTTATTTCATATAGACTCATTTTGACACATTGGCAAACAGAGCAGACCCAGATCAGACAGCTCCTACAGGTATCCTCTGTATGCTCATACAATATTTTACTCAGTTTCTGCACAGTCTGAGTGGCCAAGAAAAATCGATTATTTCATATGCAATTTAAATTTCAGTTAATTAATATTCACAAAGTTATGAATTTGCACATGAATATTCATGAGGTAATTCATTAATGATGATATCAAGACTTTCTGACGAAACACTGACACATTGTTTTGTTTGTTCATTTGTTTGTTTGTCTGGTTGTTTTTTTCCCCATATCTCGACCACTGGCTGCTTTTTATTCTGAGAGTAAAACTATATAGACATCTTTTTAAGTCTCCGCACAAAAGTCCAGTGAGCTTAAGTCAGAGAAATGGGAGAGGCACGCCTTTTCAGTTTTATTAAAATCAAATTCTACTGAAACCAGATACCCGGTATATCTTCAATCTGTGCAAATGCGGCCACCAAGCCACAGCCACTTCACGTCAATCAAGCTGAAGATTTAACGTATATCTATCACTCAAGTGACACCACGATGGCATCATCAGTAGCTGTTTTCATAAGCTACACCCCAAGATAAATACGCTCCTTCTGTCTCTAACATCCAGTACAGTTCTCGACAAATGAAAGGTTTATTGATCTGATCGGACCGGGCCTCACCTCGCCTAGGTTCATTTATCACGTGTTGTTAACTTTCTACAATCGCAAACACCAATTTACATCCCTTTAGCTTCACCGTCAACCGGAAGTAATTGTTAATACCGCGTCGTATCGGTCATGTGATCTCTGTCCGTCATTTGAGACAATGTTAGTTCCAGACACAAGGTTAGCGCTATCAAACAGGATATTTCACCGTTTTCTAGATGATTGAACGGACTGTTAGTTGAAAACCGTTTGAATAACAACCATGCTTGTCAGGGACCGTTTTCATAAAGCAACTGAAGTATAAAGTCAAAAATAAGTTTTCTCTGATAGAAAAAAAACAAAACAACAAAAAAAACAAAAAAAACTTATAATGGTAGATACTGGGCAAGTATCTACCATTATAAGTTGTTTTTTGGGTTTTTTTTTTTGTTTTTGTTTTTTTCATCATGGAAATGAGAATGAAATATTTCAGAAATGCATGTATAGGCTCTGTAAAGTTTACCTTAGTTGAGACTTTTTGTCATTGCGACCAATTTTCAATCTGATAAAGTAAAATTGCAAAACCTATCGACTTCTGATTTACAAATACGCGTTGTATAAGAACTAGAATTGGTAGGGCCACCTTTCAAAAATCGTTGTTTCCCCTCTCCCGACGCTAGTCTGGAGAAGTGGGTAAGTAGGTAGTAACATTCTTTTTCTTTTTCCTACCAGCTTCATACCAGATAAAAATCGGTAGTTAAAAAAAAAAAAAAAAAAAAAAAAGTTTTCCCAATAATTTTGGGGGGTTTGGTCGGGCAAACAATTTACTATAGTGGCCTAGTACTGGGATATTTAGTGTACGAAATAAGATTCATATTCCGTGTTAAAGTTTCCGATACAACACAACACTTGACCTGCATCACCTTTAATAGTTATATATATATAACTATGGGGGTAAAAAAGGTGGTTTGTTTTCATAGCGACTCTAAACTCTTTTTTTTTCTATCACTCGGGTTATCACGGTTGTGATACGCTGTTTTTCTTCACATCCAATTAAAGAGGAAAAATTAAATGAATTAAAGGGAAACAAGAAAGAAGTTAATAATAAAAACAAAAAAGTTCTGCTGACCTACCTATCATATTTTTTTTTTGAGATGTTTGAGGAAACAAACAACTTTCTTTCTGCCCAATTATACGACTTATTCGAAACACAACTACGTTTTTGCGTCACCTGCTGTTAGCAAAGGTATCCGGTACGTTGATATGACCGAAAAACTGCCGTATCAAAAAAAAAAAAATCAACAACCTATTGCTTTTTCTTCTTTTTGTTTAGTGGGCAGCATTGTACCGGCTACATTTGGCTGTAAGCAGAGGTGACACATAGAGATCACTTTTTCGTCCTCTTTCTGTCCTCTCTGTCACTCTTGATCAAGAGAACACTCTTGTTTGGACAAAAAAACAAACAAAAAAACTACTTATGATTAAAACTACTTATGTGTCATTAGTATAAGACTGCCTTTGGCTAGTTTTCGCCAAAATATTTACTGAAAATTGTTATATATTTAAGATTTCATTCTTCCTGAATATTACATGCATTTGAAATTTCTCTCCCAGATTATTACTCAATTAACTTATTCAAAGAATCAAACTGCCATTCTGGGAAGGAAAGAGAAAAACCAATCAGATCAGAATCAATTCTATATACGCTTCTACAGAGTATGCAGTCTCCGGGGGCAATATTGCAAGAATACTTAAATTGTTAAATATTCAAGATTTTATTCCTTCTAGAAGAAAACGTTTTAAGTCAGAATGGGAATTCGCGAGAAATCGGATAATGCAGTTTGTAGCGTTTTTCTGATCAATGTAAAAGCTAGATGATTTACAGACTTAAATTATCCGCCTGTGAAACTATTGGTTTTTTATTTAAAGCGCTTCGACATGAAACGCAAACTTGAAAATTACAATTGCATTTAGTGGCATCGCATAAAATATGCATTTAAGACACTTATCTAAAACAATTAAGATATCTGAGAATCGTATTAAGGATATTAAGTGTTAAACCTATTAATGCACCATGTGTCTAATAATATATCACCAATGTCATGTAAAGTGTTTTGTAAACTTTGATTTGAAAATATCAGATAAAGTCTGTCTTGTAACAAGAAGTGAATCTCGTATTTACGTAGACATGGATAAAACCCTCCAAATATTTCATTAAACATTCACGGGACACGTATGATGATATTAACTGCAGTGGGGTACCTCTAGAAATAAAGATATTATTATTATTATTTTACATATTGCAAATGAATACTGTGACATCGTTAATTTTCGTGGGACACTAATTTCCGTCGATTTCGTGGAAGGTTTTATCTACGAATATTAACTCCTACGAAAACTTGTTTCTTATATAGACCCACGTTTTCTAGAACAAAGATCTACGAATATATGTACCCACGGCATTCCCTTATGTACATACTCAACGATATTTAATGTCAACGAAAATTAATGATTTTACAGTAGGCCCCCCATATTCGAGCCTGAGCATGATATTTGAGAGGTGTTCTCGAAAAAAAATATATCAATCAAAAGTCATACCCAGGGCCTCAGGACTACCGTTCCTGCGCTCTACCACTGAGCTATCGAGACACTCATGTCTTATTGCCTATTGATTTATCACCAAATACCTGTACCCGGCTACATATGCGCATGATGAGGTGTTCTCAAATACTGTCTCAAGCAAGTGAGACATTAGATTTCGTCTTCATTGTCTCCCAGACATCGGGGCTTGGTCAGTCGATAAACGTAACCGTGTTAAACCCTTAACAAACAAACGAAACCTCGAAGCAGGAACGATGATTTGATAATCGTTCATTTTACTATATATTCTTTTATTAGAGTCTCATCAACATATAGAAAGATGTGTGAAATGTTGTCACACAACCTTCAAATTTAAAACCTATACGCATTCTTTATCAAAAGAATGTATCATTAATCTATAAAATCTATACAATGTCTGCAAGGTTTCATTGTCAAGTATACTAATTGATTTCGCAGTGTTGGATAATGCTATATCTATATGGTGTTATTGATCAAATACTCCATCATCGACTCACGTGATTTATCATTTAACCATCAGGTTAATGGAAATTGAAACTAGAAATAAAATCTATCGGGCTAAACACTGGTAATAAATCGTCTGTTGTTAAGCATTAGTCTCATACCAGAGTGAAGTTATGTACTGCATTAATATTTATGTTTTGTACAAGCTACCCACGTGCAAAATACCAGGAATTCATGCATTATTGCAGGCCACATATTGTTGCACTCGTTTTTCTAATAATTGATATTGTATTAAGGTTGCTTGAGGATTAAGGTCTAAATATATGTAATTTTGATTTATGTATATTTTTATTTGAAAATGATCATGGACTATTTCAGTCTATTTCGTTTGTATTCTGTTCTGTATTGAAAATGTATTGATAATAAACTTGAACAATAATAAAGCTATAAAAAGTTCCGTTTCTGGTCACCCTACCGACGGCTGTGTGAAGTTGGCTCGACATACGACATACAACATACGACATTCAACTCTCACTATTCACGACATTGGACATTCAGATTTTGAATGTCGCGGCACGACATTCACGACATTAGACATTCAGATTTTGAATGTCGCGGCACGACATTCACGACATTGGACATTCAGATTTTGAATGTCGCAGCACGACATTGGACATTCAGATTTTGAATGTCGCAGCACGACATTCACGACATTGGACATTCAGATTTTGAATGTCGCACGCGACATTCACGACATAGGACATTCAGATTTTGAATGTCGCATGCGACATTCACGACATTGGACATTCAGATTTTGAATGTCGCGGCACGACATTCACGACATTGGACGTTAAGATTTTGAATGTCGCGGCACGACATTCGCGACATTGGACATTCAGATTTTGAATGTCGCACGCGACATTCACGACATTGGGCATTCAGATTTTGAATGTCGCGGCACGACATTGGACATTCAGATTTTGAATGCCGCGGCACGACATTCACGACATTGGACTTTTAGATTTTGAATGTCGCACGCGACATTCACGACATTGGACATTCAGATTTTGAATGTCGCTGCGACATTCAAAATCTGAATGTCCAATGTCGTGAATGTCGTGCCGCGACATTCAAAATCTGAATGTCCAATGTCGCGAATGTCGCGTGCGACATTCAAAATCTGAATGTCCAATGTCGCGAATGTCGTGCCGCGACATTCAAAATCTGAATGTCCAATGTCGTGAATGTCGCGTGCGACATTCAAAATCTGAATGTCCAATGTCGCGAATGTCGTGCCGCGACATTCAAAATCTGAATGTCCAATGTCGCGAATGTCGTGCCGCGACATTCAAAATCTGAATGTCCAATGTCGTGAATGTCGCGTGCGACATTCAAAATCTGAATGTCCAATGTCGCGAATGTCGCGTGCGACATTCAAAATCTGAATGTCCAATGTCGCGAATGTCGCGTGCCGCGACATTCAAAATCTGAATGTCCAATGTCGCGAATGTCGCATGCCGCGACATTCAAAATCTGAATGTCCAATGTCGCGAATGTCGTGCCGCGACATTCAAAATCTGAATGTCCAATGTCGTGAATGTCGCGTGCGACATTCAAAATCTGAATGTCCAATGTCGCGAATGTCGTGCTGCGACATTCAAAATCTGAATGTCCAATGTCGTGAATGTCGTGCCGCGACATTCAAAATCTTAATGTCCAATGTCGTGAATGTCGCGTGCGACATTCAAAATCTGAATGTCCAATGTCGTGAATGTCGTGCCGCGACATTCAAAATCTGAATGTCCAATGTCGCGTGCGACATTCAAAATCTGAATGTCCAATGTCGTATGTCGTGAATAGTGAGAGTTGAATGTCGTATGTTGTATGTCGTATGTCGAGCCAACTTCACACAGCCCCTACCGACCCTCTATTTTAACGACAGAACCTAAAGTTTTGTTGTTTTTGTCTTACCTTTCCGCCTTTAAAATCTTGCCCTTACGTTTCATAGTTAAAAAAATCCCTAACAGCTTACCTTCCCTCTTATTTTTTTGCTGGAGACCAGAAACGGAACTATTTTTTTTAGTGGGTGGGGGAAGGGCTAAACCAACGAAGAGTGTTGGTAAAATTCAGACTCAATCATGTTTGTCGTTTTTTATCGACACTTTCTGGAGATAAACGACTTAACACGACTGATTGACGGGAGTGACAGTGACGGACATACAGACAGACAAACTTGTGAATCACTGTTCTGGAAATATAACTCAAAACAAAAGATGAAGTGTGCGATGAAGTATTCGTTACCACCAGGAAACTAGCTCTTCAAAACTATTAGAGGACGAAAACATATTGCGTGTATATTGCTCTCCAAACTACATAGTTTTGTCGGCACGCGATTGATTGATAAATTGAATGATTATTTCATGGTTATTTTGATTTTAAGAAATTACCCAGTCTGCTTTAGTGTCAACAATGTCGAAAATCCGTGTTACCCAATTCCTTGAAAATTCGCTTGTCGTAGGTATTTAGTAGATTTCTACCATTCAATAAACTCGTGCCCTATGTATTTCAATGTAGACTATGGTACTACTCGTGTCCTATGTATTCCAGTGTAGACTATGGTACTACTCGTGTCCTATGTACCGGTATTTCATAGTAGACTATAGTACCATTCCAAAAACCATACTCGTGACCTTCTAGTATGTATTTCAATGTAGACTATGGTACTACTCGTGTCCTATGTACCGGTATTTCATAGTAGACTATAGTACCATTCCAAAAACCATACTCGTGACCTTCTAGTATGTATTTCAATGTAGACTATGGTACTACTCGTGTCCTATGTATTCCAGTGTAGACTATGGTACTACTCGTGTCCTATGTATTTCAATGTAGACTATGGTACTACTCGTGTCCTATGTATTTCATTGTAGACTATGGTACTACTCGTGTCCTATGTATTTCAATGTAGACTATGGTACTACTCGTGTCCTATGTATTTCAATATAGACTATGGTCCCATTTCAAAAACATACTTGTGCCCTAGGTATTTCAGTATTCTGTCAACAATTTTGTTATAAGAAGGTTGTGGCAGACTCCGAAGGAAATATGAGGGGGGAAAAATCATGTCACACACGTCAAGCATTAACTTAATGCAAATATATATGTCAAAATATAAAACAAAACAAAGACTGCTAGGTTTGCTTTTACTCTACGACATGAAAGTTTAATTGCACGATTCCCCTTCATAACTTTGAAGACGGCAATGACATGTACACGCAAACAAAACAAGATCAAAACATTGAAAACACGAAACGATTTCTACTTAACAGTGACAAACTGCAAAAGCAGACGATACTGAATTAAAAGTTAATAAACTGACGTCGAAAATCTCTTCTGATCAAGTACCTATTCAACACAGAGATATGAAACTGTCAGAAAAACAAAAAACAAACTTTTTTTAACTCGTGACGGAAAAAAACCCACTATGAACGAGATCTGAACGAGTTCTCACTGAGATGCTTTGCAGACGCTTAACAGACAGACGCTTTGCAGTATCATCCATTGAAAAAGATTTGCAATCTAATGAGAGACGTAATCCTATGAAAGACATACGTATTTCATTTAATCGGCAATACATTGAAGAGAAAACTCAGTATATTTATAATTGTTATTGGCAATTTTACACATCTCACGATAATTATCTTGCAGTCACATGATCGTACACGTAACTTAACGAGATTTACTTTTGAGTTGCTCTTACCCTAAATATACCAGAGTTGCGGATCTTTGATTATTAGTTGTTTCGCTTCTGATTCAGTAAGGCCTGATGCCGAAAATAATTTTCAATTACATTTTGTTAACCACAATCTGCAAGTTTTAATTACTCTCGCGCTCACGTGACCTGTCTTATTTTACAGGATTCCGGAGATAGGCGAAGTTAAATGATTGGATTACTGTAGTCACGTGTGAAGTAAAAGTGAAAGTTGATTTCAGGTCAATATTTATCGTTTTATTTATTTCAATATTTATCAATTTGTTTGTACTAAATTGACCACAAAATTATACTCATGACAGTTTTGAATTGATATATAGGGGAACTATATTGAATGACGTAATAAATTAATGAGTTCAGTTGAGTTCTATTACCTTTTGAATGTTCATAATATAACATGAAATACACACAAACAGTGATATAACATAAGTCCACACGGGGCATGAACATAATATATGAATCTTTCGATTGTTTCCACATGTTTTCATGCGATCAAATAGCTACACTGGGATAATAGGTAGTAAAGGGTTGACTTGGTTTACGAGTATAGTTAAATCTGATTGCTAAAAGCTAGGGAGGTAGACTTATTTAGACTCTATATATAGGATGGATATGATGGACAATGGATTCAAGCAGCAAAAACGTTTAAATTCATGAAATTATTTTTTAAAAAGACAAAATATAGAGTCATGGCTGGATCTTAGGTTAGTGGGAAAGCAATTACTGTCTCCACACGATGTTCAGGCCGATACATCATTTAATACTGTTTTCACTCTCCTTCCATTGATACTTGATTTATGGAAGCAATTAAATATATTGGAAAACGTTGGCTATTCACACAATATGAATATGACCAAGATATATCTAGATGGTGTCGCTAACTGGAGTTATCCGTCGCTGCAACAGTAGTTCAGTTATATAGCGACATCCAGGTAAATTACAGGTACATTACAGGTAAATTACAGATTTGTGCTAAGAGACAAACGGGTAGGACCATCAACCTACAGTAAGTCACCTGTAAGAATACAGAATTAAATTTCCTTTTAAAAGGAAGGGTTTCCCAGTTTCTTATGAGGCCGTCTAACCAAAGCATATGTTGTTTAACCACCAACTGTTTTTTTTTTCAAGTCTTGGCTATAGTATAATAACCAAGCACCTTATAATAGACTAAAAGTTTCATTTCGGGGTAAAATGGTCTATTACTGAGCTAATTTACACCTTTCTCCTACAATATATACTGATAATCACACAATAAACTGATAATCATACATTATATACTGATAATCATACCATATATACGGATAATCATACATTATATACTGATAATCGTACATTATATACTGATAATTGTACATTATATACCGATAATCATACAATATATACTGATAATCGTACAATATATACTGATAATCGTACATTATATACTGATAATCATACAATATATACTGATAATCGTACATTATATACTGATAATCATACAATATATACTGATAATCGTACATTATATACTGATAATCATACAATATATACTGATAATCGTACAATATATACTGATAATCATACAATATATACTGATAATCGTACAATATATACTGATAATCATACACATCTACTGCATATTTATATCTTTGTGTTTCATCTGCACACGCTAATATAAATATATGGGTTGTTGTTTAAACTGATTTATATGAACGTCAATTTAGTACTTCGATTGTTCTTGAATTGGACCAGTACTTTGCGCCTGGAAAGGCCATAAAAATGTTTATTCCTCAAACGGAGTTCGAACCCACTACATTCGGATTCGCAGTCACGTACGTTACTCCTGGACCACGGTGCTATTGTGTTAATTGCATTTTATGTTTTTGCAAATGGAAACTGCAAAATACTATGACTGGGGAAATGGGTAACTTCTCTTGCAATAATGCCAGTGCATTAACCTAGAAACATTCATTATTTTGTTGCCACTTTGCTTCCTGATGATTTATCATTGCATATTATGCAAATAGAACAGCCTTTTTTTTCTCAGCGACTTGCATAACAAACGCGTTTGATATTACGTAAATCATGTCAAATCTAACTATTATATAAATAACAAAATAACTGAGATTGCAAGGAGTGTTTTATGGTTGGTATTTATTAATTTTAATATTATCATAATTATTAAACTAATTATGTATAGTAGATGATTGACTGATAAGTGATACGGGAATACTAGTCTGCAATTTAAAAATAAATAAATAAATAAATAAAAATGGTTGTGACGGTAATATAAAAAAAAAACAGTGTTATATAAATCTCAATAGCAATGTTAAAGATTAAACCGCCTACTTTGTTGTTAGACACATATGACTAGATCACCTCATTGTGAAGGGATGCTACTTCGAAAACACTTATTACTACCGCTACCACTTATTACTACCGCTACCACTTATTACTACCGCTACCACTTATTACTACCGATGCTACCACTTATTACTACAGCTACCACTTATTACTACCGATGCTACCACTTATTACTACTGCTACCACATACTACTACCACTGCTACCACTTATTACTACCGCTGCTACCACTTATTACTACCTCTACCACTTATTACTACTGCTGCAACCACTTATTACTTACTCTGCTACCACTTATTACTACCGCTACCACTTATTACTACCGCTACCACTTATTACTACCGCTGCTACCACTAATTACTTCCTCTGCTACCACTTATTACTTCCGCTACCACTTATTACTACCAATGCTACCACTTATAACTACTGCTACCACTTATTACAACCACTTATTACTACCGCTGCTACCACTTATTACTTCCTCTGCTACCACTTATTACTACTGCTACCACATACTACTACCACTGCTACCACTTATTACTACCGCTACCACTTATTGATTCCTCTGCTACCACTTATTACTACCGCTACCACTTATTACTACAGCTACCACTTATTACTACCGATGCTACCACTTATAACTACTGCTACCACTTATTACTACAGCTACCACTTATTACTACCGCTACCACTTATTACTACCGCTGCTACCACTAATTATTTCCTCTGCTACCACTTATTACTTCCGCTACCACTTATTACTACCGATGCTACCCTTATAACTACTGCTACCACTTATACAACCACTTATTACTACCGCTGCTACCACTTATTACTTCCTCTGCTACCACTTATTACTTCCGCTACCACTTATTACTACCGATGCTACCACTTATAACTACTGCTACCACTTATTACAACCACTTATTACTACCGCTACCACTTATTACTACCGCTGCTACCACTTATTACTTCCGCTGCTACCACTTATTACTACCGCTGCTACCACTTATTACTACCGTGCTACCACTTATTACTACCGCTGCTACCACTTATTACTACCGCTGCTACCACTTATTACTACCGCTGCTACCACTTATTACTACCGCTGCTACCACTTATTACTACCGCTGCTACCACCAACCTCCTATAAGCCAACATGTAGGCGTCTTCGCGTGAAAATATGGAGTGTCCGAACTCACAACTGTGAGGGGCTATGTGATTATTAGGTACTGAACATCAATTATTACTCCTATTACTACCATTACTACTGCTACTACTTTTTCTTCTGCTTCTACTTTTTCTACTGCTACTTCCAGGTTTTCGGTAAAATTGCATTTGGGTATCTGGCAGCTTCCCGCTTAAGACAGGTGTTTCTACTATGTATAGAATGGAATCTATAGACAAGAAGACCGAAGCGAGCGTAGGCTTCTATTGTCTGGAGAAATGTCTGAATTTCGAAGTTGTGAAACAATTGATTTGTCAAATAGATCTATTTTGCACAAGGTGTAGGTGTTCCATTGAAATAAATCGTTAATAAATTTGAACTTTCTGAGCTTCTGATTTGCCACAAAATTACGGTGACTCCAAAATATTTAAAATTAAGACCATATTGCCCCAAAATTTAAGTCATCTTCAGACTAAATTGGTAAAATTCAATATTAAGACCACCTCGCTATCAAGACCAATTAGCTCTTGAACCGATGGTGGTCTTAATAGTGAGGTTTTACCGTAGTTGACAACGGCGCGGCAGAAAAAACATTAATTAATTAATAATTAAACATATATTTACGTTTGGTAGTTATAGTCTGTGCTACGTATACTAAAGAACTTTGAAAACGCACGCTTTGGATAAGCGTGTTTTACAATGGAAATCATTTTCTGTATTTAGACTCATAAACATTTCAACATTTGTAAATATTTTCAGATATTAAGTTTATGTTTTATAAAGTAAATATATAATATATATTTGATGGGATCCTTCGTATGACGTTTTCGTATAAAAGAAATGATACAGGCGTGCATTTTCAAAGTCCTTAAGTATATAACATTAAAAATAAGCAGATTTAAAAGCATAACTATTCTATTGAATTTAAAAAATATTAAATTATTTAATTGAAATATAATTCATATAAAACAAGAATAGCTCCCACTCTATTAAAAGTTTAATATAAAACAAGAATAGCTCCAATATAAAACAAGAATAGCTCCCACTTATTAAAAGTGTTAATATAAAACAAGAATAGCTCCCGTTCTCTTAAAAGTGTTAATATAAAACAAGAATAGCTCCCACTCTATTAAAAGTGTTAATATAAAACAAGAATAGCTCCCGTTCTTTTAAAAGTGTTAATATAAAACAAGAATAGATCCCGTTCTTTTAAAAGCGTTAATATAAAACAAGAATAGCCCGTTCTTTTAAAAGGTTAATATAAAACAAGAATAGCTCCCGTTCTTTTAAAAGTGTAAATATAAAACAAGAATAGCTCCCACTCTATTAAAAGTGTTAATATAAAACAAGAAAAGCTCCCACTCTATCAAAAGTGTTAATATAAAGAAAAGCTCTCACTCTATTAAAAGTGTAAATATGAAACACGGAAAGCTCCCGTTCTGTTAAAAGTGTTAATATAAAACAAGAATAGCTCCCACTCTATTAAAAGTGTTAATATAAAACAAGAATAGCTCCCACTCTATTAAAAGTGTTAATATAAAACAAGAATAGCTCCCACTCTATTAAAAGTGTAAATATAAAGAATAGCTCCCACTCTATTATAAGTGTTAATATAAAACAAGAATAGCTCCCACTCTATTATAAGTGTTAATATAAAACAAGAATAGCTCCCACTCTATTAAAAGTGTAAATATAAAACAAGAATAGCTCCCACTCTATTAAAAGTGTTAATATAAAACAAGAATAGCTCCCGTTCTATTAAAAGTGTTAATATAAAACAAGAATAGCTCCCACTCTATTAAAAGTGTTAATATAAAACAAGAATAGCTCCCGTTCTATTAAAAGTGTTAATATAAAACAAGAATAGCTCCCGTTCTATTAAAAGTGTTAATATAAAACAAGAATAGCTCCCGTTCTATTAAAAGTGTTAATATAAAGATAGCTCCCACTCTATTAAAAGTGTTAATATAAAACAAGAATAGCTCCCGTTCTTTTAAAAGTGTTAATATAAAACAAGAATAGATCCCGTTCTTTTAAAAGCGTTAATATAAAACAAGAATAGCTCCCGTTCTTTTAAAAGTGTTAATATAAAACAAGAATAGCTCCCGTTCTATTAAAAGTGTTATTATAAAACAAGAATAGCTCCCACTCTATTAAAAGTGTAAATATAAAACAAGAATAGCTCCCACTCTATTAAAAGTGTTAATATAAAACAAGAATAGCTCCCACTCTATTAAAAGTGTTAATATAAAACAAGAATAGCTCCTACTCTGTTAAAAGTGTTAATATAAAGAATAGCTCCCACTCTATTATAAGTGTTAATATAAAACAAGAATAGCTCCCACTCTATTATAAGTGTTAATATTAAACGAGAATAGCTCCCACTCTATTAAAAGTGTTAATATAAAACAAGAATAGCTCCCACTCTATTAAAAGTGTTAATATAAAACACGAATAGCTCCCGTTCTATTAAAAGTGTTAATATAAAACAAGAATAGCTCCAACTCTATTAAAAGTGTTAATATAAAACAAGAATAGCTCCCATCTATTGAAATGGAAAAAATCCCTTTTGAATTTTTTTTTATATAAAATGAGAGTGGCTCCAAGATAATAAAAAGCAAAAGAATAGTTATTCTTATAGTTTTCAAAATGTCATTGAGATTAAAAATAAAATCAGAATAACTGATACATATTAGACATTATTTCTTTCTGTAGCCGCACATTTTAAATGTCATACCACACGATTAAACTGTCGTAAAAAATGATTAAAAATATTTTTCCATTGTTTCTCATAAAAATGAATCGTCCATGTTTTATTAATGTGATTCTAGGCGTGGTAACGGAAACTAGATGACTACACTGAGGATGTTTCTCAATTATTACGAGAGCCTGTCTAATTTACAAAACAAACTTGGTTTTACGCAAGCGTAAATTAAACGGCTGGCGAAACAGATGCAACAAGCATAGATCACTGTCACTATCCGGATAATCCGGTGTTTAGGTACAGACCCCGGGATTACAAAATATACGATCGAAAAGAAAAGTCTGAAGACAACGATTGGCTAAAAATAAATTTACAGAAAAAAATAAGTTTACAATTTTAGTTAGTGCGTTTACATAACGTTTTCTTTTGTGTTTTTTTTTGTGTGTGTTTTTTTTGTTGTTGTTTTTGTTGTTGTTGTTTTTAATGCAGATGCAGTTGTGGTAGGACCGCAGTAACACATAAGACATTGAAAAGTAATATAAGACTCAAATGCCGAATATTTGGTGTTGCCTTCAAAGGCCTTCCAGCTGACTTGCAGGAAGTTGGTGGTTCTGCGAACTAGGGATTTTCCGTCACGTGAGATTAGCTAGACTGGACTATTGGCGCAGCAACAGTAAACTCACAATAGCAACAAATACAATAGGTAAACTCGTCTTGTACACAGAATATACACTTTATTGCTACATAGTGTATGAACAGTTGTTACAGAGAGTACAGTAAGCACCATGGATGTTTTGCCCAAGGAGGAGCGTGGGGGCGGCGGGCATAGATGGGACTTTAGAAAGATTACCATTCCCTGGAATAAGACAGACCGAATGGCCCCGAGTCCCATACAAAGCATCTCCTTCTCTAGGATTTGACATATATTCCCATGGGGGATTTAGACCCCCCAAAAAAGGAAATATGTCGAATTCCCAAGGGTCAGCCCGGCGCCTGACCCCCGTCGAAATATGCATGGTGCTCAGAAATTCGCTTCTCGAAAAGTTGCAATTTCACTGATATCATAATTACACATAAGTATCTTTATAAAACAATGTATCTATCTCTAGGAACTTCAAGGATGAACTACAAAATGTTATTTAGAATGGAATTTCTAAACGTCATATAGCTGTTTAACTACACACAAGTATATGATGTTTTATATACAACGTTAAATTGGCAAAAACAGGCTTGGTATCATATACCTTTATATTCCGTTTTTACGTAAGAAATGAATAGAAAAATGTAGTTAAATAATTGAGAGATGAATTGGGGGAAATGACCGTAAAATACAGTAATTGATTGGTAGGAAACCCCGATAATTTAGAATTTTCTTACATATTAAATCAAGCATGAATCTCTTGTCAGTTTTCATAGGTATTAATTAGACATTCCTGGGTCTCAGGAATTATTCCCAAATACCTTTCTTATTCCAGTATACTCTTAATAAATTTGATTAAGATAAGCAATATCGCATAAGACTGCATTAATCAAAACATTGTAAACAGAAAAAAATAGTCCGAAAAAAATGCAGGAATCGGAAACCCTCCAAAGATAACGCCGTGTTCATCACCAGCCTTGAGACAAGCTTGTTCGTAGCCTGTATCATTGAGCCTGTTTACATACTTTCTTAGTTACATGCTTCGTTTCAGATTTTAATTGCTTGCGTATTTTTTTGCTGAAAGCATTATCTTAAAAAATTAAGACATCGTCTTAATATTTGTCTCCTCGGCAACATTTGCTGTTGTCTTTCACCGGACGAGTTATTTTAACGTAAATTGCCTTGGCCATTCATGCACGGTACCCGCCATACAACCCGATTTAGAGAGCACGTTTCTCTTATAAAATACATAAATTTTATTGAGATAATTAATCTGTTCTACAAAAGTAACATTAAAAATCCATACAAATTTCGCACACACACAAAATCTCATACGATTATGTATAGAAAATATACAAAATTTTCATAGTGTCAGCTTCTATTCTGGGGTTAATACTGTAAAATCATTAATTTTCGTTGACATTAAATTTCGTTGATTATGTACCTACGGGAATTTCGTGGTTACATTTATTCGTTGATATATGTTCAGAAAGGTAAATATAAGAGACAAGTTTTCGTTGGGATTAATATTCGTGGATTAAACCCTCTGCGAAATCGACGAAAATCAGTTTCCCACGAAAATTAATGATTTTACAGTACTCCAATAAAAGAAATGCACCGTTGTCCTATGGAATCCTATTCTATTGCTGATCCCAAGGTTGTAATTTCGCTGTTGTGAGAACTCTGTAGGGGGCAATAGTATTCCATTCCCCTCTCAGGCAAAAAGTACTGGTCCAACCTAGGAACTCTCTTGAGAGTAAGAACTTGTTTCTCAATCGACGTTAAAGATAAAACGAATGAAGATATCTCTAATATCAATACGTAGAACACACGTACATTTAGATGCATCCAGGTGCAATCCTCCTTGTAAACAAAGGTTTTGGTTTCATTTTATTTTTGTCCTCTTTTTTCATTTGCGCCTCTTTTGTTTTGTTCATTACAACGTCGAAGTCAAATAAATAACAAGAGCTCAGGATGGTGTTAATTGCATGAAAGTAAACCCTATCACTTGTTGATCGAAATTGTAAAATATGCCCCGGCAGCGCTTTCTCGGTAATAAACAGAGACGCAATAAATGTTTTGTCTCCATTAACACCATAAGAGTAAAACAAACCTCTTTCGTCTATTGCGACAGTTACTGTTCATAAAGCTGTTGCAGAAAAGCCATTTGTAGCAGTTAAACAATACCTCAGATCTGGGCATACGTCATTGTCACGACACTAAGAGATGGCGGTGCTTACCTTCTATCCCAGTTGATAATAGACACAGGACCGTAGAGTGCTTTAATGAGACAATTGATGAGATGGAGGAATTAATGGCTGAACATTGTTGTGAACTTGTGACTTGCATTTGTAATTGTAAAACAGACTTGGAAGAAAGTGCAAAAGTGTCAAATCCCAAAATATTTGCTGTTTGCATTAGCCTAGAAAGAGTTGTGGTAACGCGCTTCGCTTCTCACCAGTGCGTCCCGGGTTCGATCCCTGGTTACGTACGTTAGAGGATACAGTGGTCGTCCGTCCAGACACGTGGGTTTTTTTCCGAGTTTTCCGGTTTTCTCCCACATTAATGACCGCATACGCCGCCACTAGAGCCATCGAGAGTGATTCCATATAAGTTGTGATAACTTGTTCGTGATTGATGTAAATTAATATTTTAATTTTCTATTCAAAGCTCATCGTCGGAACCTACGTTTGCTCAATACGTTCTGATTCTTAATCGACCGGGGAAAACTTCGTATTCATGAGTTACTAATTAGGCATTTCATTTGATCCGTGGCGGAGACAGCACGGAGCATTTGACCAATGAAACGACGCGTTACATATAGTTGTTCGGATTTCGCAGTAAGCTTTTGATGAAGACTACATACAAAGTTTTAGCAATTGGCTGATTAATTTTCATGCCAATTAAAATCCCACGGACTATACGGTTTCAAAGATCTACTAAAAAAAAGATTGACAACCAGTCTAAATCTCACAAAAACACGTTATTGTCCCAATTCTTGCAAAGTCACGTTTTCAAATATCTCCTTTTCTATTGAAGGTATGTAAAAGTAACGTTAAAGTGTATCTTTCAAGACAAGACATTACCATCAAAATTATATCTTATTTATTCAAATAAGTCAAGTATAAAAAAAAGTTATGTCTAAAATAGAAAAGTACCTCATTGAAAGAACTGTCATGTTCGTTATTTTTCTCCTACGTTGACTGAATTTAAATCACAATTTAAAAGAGTTTGAAAATAATTCAAACTGAAAATATTTCCATATATAAGAGAAATGATAATTTTTTTAAATTTAAATTAACCCACACAATATTTTCCACTGGCTTTTACAGGAGTTTCCAATCTTTGTTTAATAAGTCTTTGGCGGTAGTGATAACGTAATACATACCGTGGTGTTCAAATCTTGAATTTGCTTGTAGTTTTTACACCATTTCACCATGTATATCGATATTTTTCATTGGATTCCTATATTTCTAATTTGAGCTATGAACAGTTTACAGACAGTCCCAGGTGTCGAAAGTGTGAATGAAGTGAGAAATCTAGTGAAAAGCAGATTGCCATATGCTCTTTCCTTGCTCAAAATACTGGGTCAACCCTGAAATCGTTGAGAGGTACTCAATTTGTTTACTGAGAAGAAAGAGTCACGTTTAAAGAAAGCGAAATACCCTGTATAATACGTTCGTTAACGTCTTGAGTAGTCGTGTAACCCTTGTAAACCGGTCGCGGTGACCGAGTGGTAAGAGCGTCCAACCCGGAATCGTGAGGTCGTGGGTTCGAGGAGGTCGTGGGTTCGATCACCGTCTGCTACATACCAAAGTCGTTAAAAATGGTATAGCCCCTTTGCTTTGCGCCCAGCATATAAAGGGTAGTTCCAGGACTGGTTGACCCGATGCCAGGATTATGTGACTGGGTGTGGTATCATGCCACATGTCTACGGCGTGATACTACAGTGTGGCAGCACTATATCTGCCTCAAGTAATCATCATCTCCAAATGTCTGAAATACTGTCGGTGGGACGTTAAACCCAACAAACAAACCAATAAGCTTACGGTATTGAAGTCAATATCTTGGGAGACTTGTGGTAGGTCGGTGGTTCTACCCGGGAGCACTCGGGAGTCGTTCTCCACCTGGAATTAATATGACGCAAAAACAGGTACATGTTTATACCCGTCCTTTATGTTAGAAGAAGAGTAGGTATTATTACATTTGTTTGCCGGAGCTTTGTAAAGCTCTTATGCTTTACCACTCTGTCGTGGTTTTGGCCTCACGGTAGCTTTATGCAAGAGCCACTGTCGCATCGTCAGTAAACTCTACTCTAGCATACTAGTAACAACAACAACAACAACAACCTAGTTGGTGAGCCTTTAGTGCCACTACATGTATACAGCGGTTGTTCATACATAATAAATGTACATCACGATATGAACATAAATCAGTACCGTAGAATCGTTGCAAAAATCAGGCGTGTATATCGTGTATATCGATTGGGCACCATTATCACTTGCGCTGAATGTGGGAATATGATCGCGATCTTTTATGGTGTCCGCATTGTCCTCTTGGATGACATGCCCGACAACAGTGAAGTCAAGCAAGGGCCAATCACGTTTTTTTAGATTCTGATGATATTTACAGCCCCATTTCTCGAACAAACGGGCCGCACTACAATGATAATTGTATCACAGTCGTTTTGCTACATCATAAAAACACATGTTATTATTGAAGACTATGTCTGGCAGCCGCATGGTTTATTGGCTGATTGAAATGAATTAATGGCCTCCTCTCGTCATCGACTCAACCGTATGCTCTCGGTTTACTGATTCTAATTCTGATCTTCAAAATGATAAAAAAGCAATTTGTAACTTAGGTATCTCAAACTTCTGGTAATCAATTATCAAAGACATTAGATGAAGAGTCTAAAGTACAGATGAGTAATATATTTATAAGCAAGAATAACTATTGAAAATGAACTATTAGCAGTGGATGATACTAGTATTCATTTTGTACAAAATAAGCAGGTTGTGATATAGAGGGGTGTATCTTGCGGACGCATTCAGGGTCGAGTGACCATAATTGTTGATTTTTAATCAATTTGGCCATTCATCGCTAGGGTTCAAGTCTCTGTCTCTTTCATGTGAGGAAGAAATTTCCGGTGTGTTAGGTTAGCCGATGGGTCTATCCGACGGCCCCTGCCTTAGCTGAACGTTGCCATATGACTAAAATACTGTTGGAAGATGTTAACCCTTTCCCTCATGTAGACTCATTTCGACGCACTCAATAGGTACCACATAAAGCCTGATCTGCAGAAAACCACAGTTAAACCTTCCTAAATTTAATAATAAAATCCTCATTTCCAAACCACTAAGGAGCAGCGAACAGCATAAAACCTGATCAGCCTGCTTGTTACTCGCAGGCTGATCTGGTTTTATGCTGTTCGCATAGGTCTTTTCATGGTTTCCTCTATGAGGGAAAGGGTTAAACTCCAAAACAAGAACAGTCATTTTGTAAAAGAAGTCGATGCATGGTAGAGATGCCTATAGTGCCTGGATAGCGTAGTGGTAACGCACACAGCTTCTCGGGGTTCTCGGGTTCGATTTCTGGTCACGAACGTGGGAGGATACGAATGTCACCTTTAAAGACATGTGAGTTTTCTCTGGGTACCTTGGTTTCCTCCCACAATAATGGTCACCTAGTGTAATTGATGTAAAATAAATAAAGATTAAACTCCAAGACCTCATCAGTTTTAACCAACAAATCTTATCTTTACGTTTAATAGTTAATTTTGACCGCGAAACAACGATGAAAATATGACGATTCTACCAGCTGCAGCAAATTTGGAGACTTCTGCTAATAGAGCAGAACATGTTATTACACGTACACTTCACAGTTGTTGTTTGTTTGTTTGTTTGTTGGGTTTAACGCCCCACCGACAGTATTTCAGTAATTTGGAGACGATGTCTACTTGAGACAGATATAGTGCTGCCACACTGCAGTATTACACCGTAGACATGTGACATGATACCACACCCGGTTTTGTGTGTGCGTGTGTGCGTTACATACGTGCTAAGATACACAAAAATAAACGTCACAGTTATACAATGCAGAGAGCGATATTTTGGACATATCTAAGTCTATCACGTGAAAGATGAACTGAAATAGTACCGTTGCAATTTGTCTAATCCTAGATTTACATGTATTTCCTATGTCTTGAGTTATTTCTGAAACCGACTACGTATAAACCATGCAGATACATATATGATATTATCAAACATGACATTGTATGCTATATATACCCTGATCGAATTATTTTATCTTTGCATAATGTTTTTACATGGGATCAGGCGGTAAACGAATGTGACATTTTGTCACAAGATCTCGTTAGTCTACGGGGAATCGTTGTAAGGGTTATACATCGAGTGACATATTATGAACTAAAACATTAAGTGATGGTATAATAAAAAATAGTGAATGTATGATAGTAGAAGGAAATAAAAAATGAACAAAAAATAAAATAAAAAGGTCAGACCCACTAATAAAGACCGATTCGCTTAAAAGACCAATTCATCTCAAACTAAAAACAAAATACATAAGGACAGTCAAAAAACAAAATGCAAATGTTCAGAATAAAATCAAAATACAAATGGCCAGACTAAAAACAAAATACAAATGGTTATACTAAAAACAAAATACAAATGGTTATACTAAAAACAAAATACAAATGGTCAGTGTAAAAACAAATTGTAAATGTTCAGACTAAAAACAAAATACAAAAGGTCAGTCTAAAACAAAATACAAATGACCAGACTCACTAATAAGACCAGTTCAGCCCAGTCTGAAAGGTGGTCTTAATAACAGGACTTTACTGTACATCGAATGTGTGTCATATACATGTGAGAATATTTACCCTCTGTTTCTATCTGTTTCCCCGTTCGGTACTTTCCAATTAAGTACGATGCACGAAAAATTCGCCCCTCGTAACTTCGCAATTTTAGTACATATGAGATATAGACAACTGATTTTCTCGAGCGGATCTCTATAGCTATGATCTAATTAAAGTAAAATGTGGGAAAGCATATTTGATCCAGAGATTGTGATCATGGTCCATCAAGTGATCGTGGGAATTTTATATTATGGGCAACGGAAGAAAAAATATGAAAACTTTAAAAATCATCTCCTTCAAACCTACTAACCAGATTTCAAAGTGTTTTAGTACAGATGTTCCTTGGGTAACCCTATACTCAGATGGGCGATCCAGGGCCTCTATGGACCTCTCTTTTTTTTTCTTTTTTTTTTTTTAATTGATGTTTAAATAGGCATATAACCAAGTTATGTTTTTCAAATTGTCTTTCATCTTTTTAGGTATTAATAAATATATCTGCCTGAGAAATCTATTGGGACATTACAATGGTAGGTAATTTAATAAATACATCTCCGGATCGATTTTTCTCCTGTGGTATATGCTGTATTGAAACACATCTTTTATCTTTTTCTAAATTTTATTAACAGAGCATTGTAGTCACAGAAAAAAATAATTCAATTATTTTCCTTCACTCAACACAATATGTTATCAGGATTTTTTCAGTTGTCTTTCATTTTTTTTTTTCTTTTCAAAGACATTTCATCAAAATTGACGGGGGGTTTTAACCAATTTCCTTTTACAAATTGCATATATATTTTGATACGCGTCTGCTCTCGGAATTTTTACACCCAAAATCGGGTCCTGGAAAAATCGGGATTTATGATGTCCGCCTCCGAGTGCTCAGCAACTAGGCGGCGCTGTCAGCAGTTGGGGTGTGATAAAACTGAAATAATGATGAAGAATTTGATGTGCTGCTATTTTAAGCGCGATATCGCTGAAAATAAACAGCTAAATTAGTCTGATGGAAAAAGTGGCGCTGCGGTAGTGGAGCTAGCACGTGCTGATGACGTAACTATTTGACGGCTCCTCTGACATTTCCAGCTGATTAAGTGAGCAATTAGCGAGCGTGAAAATTAATTACTTTCCGAATCTGGAATCTCTATTATATCGGGAAGATTTTTTATTTAAATAACACATCCATGTTAATTAAATAAATAGATTAGACATACTTGGGTAGGCATATAAGTAAAATATGAATTGACTGCGTGTGACACGTGTGTTTGGGGATTCATGAAAAGGATGTTTCTGTTTCTTCAAATACATCAGACGCGGGTTAAGGATGGGGGTGGAGTAAATTTGAAAATTTCAAAAAAAAAAAAAAAAAAACGGGAGGTGGGGAGGGAGGCAAGATGCACTTGATTATAAATTAAATGTTCTGTGAATTGAAGTTTAGGATAACAAATTTTGGTCGATTTTAGACGGCATACGTATTTTCCGCCCCCTCCCCACTCCTTGAATCCCCCCATGTACATACGTATAAAGTCATACATCCACAAAACACATCCTACCTAAAATTTATAGAAGTATCACGTGAGCGTCTGTATCCCCATATTGTCAATAAATATCTCTTAGAGGATGAACAAATCATGCTATAGTTAATTTAAAAAGAAACGAAAACTAAGGAAAGGGAAACACGCTATTTACTTAATTCATTCAGACTATTCCAAATATACTGTATCAGAACTTTAAATATAATGAAATTATTATCATTATCAATTTTTATTTGGTGTTTTGTGAAAAATTAGTCTTAGTTCTTCTAATTGTCTGGTCTAACACAATTATTACCGATTAAATGAATGTTTTAAGTATTTTTAAGGCTAACAGAAGGATTGCAAAATGACACGAACATAAAAAGCAAATATAATACCAAGCTGTTAATTGTCAAACTGATCGTAATGGAAAATGAGACAACAGACTGCATGTAATAGAAAATAAGGGAACTGGCAGACAAATAATAAACATGAAAACACATTTAAGCCTGTATTAGTGACCACCTGTACTATAGGTCAACCTGTATTTAGCAGCAAGTTTCAATATAACAAAACTAGCATTTTATTATGTATTTATCTTTCATTTAGCGGCCACTTCTATTTAGAGTTCATATTCTCTTGTTCTCTTGACTGACCGCTTAAGACAAGTAAGACCGTATATACTGAAATTGACAGAAAGTTAGATAAACGGCACAGAAGGTATTTCACTTTTTAAGTCCTAAATTACAATTGATCAAATTAAAATCACCAAATGTGCACATTTTGAAATAAAGAAGCACTTTTTTTTGTATATTAATTAATTTACATAGTCCTTCATATTAAAAAAAAAAACTATCAAATAATACAACAACACATATTTCCTTAGGATATATAACTGGCCATATCAAATCGAATAGCGCAAAGTAACGTTCTTATTGGTGGAATTCGAGGCTGTTTTGATTTTGTTCGATTCCATTTGGTTTGGTTTTGGTTTGATTTGATTTGGCTTTGTTTAATGTGATCGGATCAATGTATTCTGATCTGGCCCGACTGGACGGAACGTGACGGACTGGACCGGACCGGACCGATTAATACATGCTTTGACAGGCTGCATATGGTAGTGTAAAAGTGTATATCGATGGGTGAGATCGAAACTAAGCTATATATATATATATATTCTTTATTTACGTCTCATCTTTGTACAATGACATATAATTGCATAAATCATTAATACTTTATACAAGTACAAAGCCACTCAAAATGAGTTATAAGAGACACGAAACATAAAAAATATAATCAATCAAATACACATGTATATATGTACACGATACAAAACTAGAAACATATGCTAATCCTAACTTAAAAACTCATTAAGATACTACTTTAAATAAGATTCTGAAAGACAAAAAAGTACACTACTGTGTTACATTAAAGAATGGATGTAAAAAATCGATTATCAGATATTAGCATCTGCTTAGTTTACAGATAAAAAAAAATGTTTAATTACTACATACATAAAATAGAAGAAAAACATTACTTACATAAATAAAACAATCTAGTATTAAGAATACTGTTGCAGGTTTTGGCACTTAATCGACACAGTGTTTCTTCGGATAAAATAAATGAAAGCTTATCAATATCAGGTAGTAGATTAAACGAAGGGTTAATGGAGGTAGCCCTTTCAATTAACTCTTTACGACAACTGTTATATAAATCACAATATAATAAAACATGTATTTCTGTTTCAATTACATTATCTCGACAGAATGGACATAGTCGTTCCCCTTCACTAATCCCCTCATACCTTCCCGTTTCTATTCTAATAGGCGCTACACCACATCTAAACTTGCTGACAGCAGCTCTGTGTTTCGGTGCCATGATAATCTTACAATAACGTTCTGGCTTATACTCTGTTTTAAATTTACAATAATTTCTTAGCTTATTACTACCCCTTCCAGATTTACTATTTGTTTTATTTATATTTTCTCGCCAATCATTTATATATAAACTAAACAAGTTATCTTGTAATTTGTTAACAATATTATTTTTATACACATTGCTATTTAAATCAATAAAATCATACAAATCACAGTTAATCAATTTATCTTTGACATAAAAGAACCAAGATTTGTGAGATCTATTTGAACTATTATCCGCCCAAAGTGCTATGCGTTTATTAAGTCTATCATGATTTGTGTTACATAATTTAGCCCAATAACTGACCACAGATTTCCACTGACGGATAAAAGGAGGCGTCCATGCCATTTCCCCTGCCACCGCATCATTAGGTGTATATTTACCAACACCAAGAAAGAAACGCATGGCGCGATTATGGACTGCATTGATACATGAAAATGATTTT
This sequence comes from Solen grandis, assembly GCA_021229015.1. Lineage (NCBI taxonomy): Eukaryota > Metazoa > Mollusca > Bivalvia > Adapedonta > Solenidae > Solen > Solen grandis. Next base: position 4,172,627 of record CM037794.1, on the reverse strand, counting down.
ACTCCCCAAATCGAAGCACCATAACCAATTATAGGCCAGACAACAGTATCATATAGTTTAGTAAAAACTTCATATGGCAGGCCACCTATAAGTTTACATTTGGCAATTAAAAGACCGAGGGCACGACTAGCACTCTGTGCAACTGCTTTAGCAGTAATATTATAATCAAGGTTTTCGCTTATTACAATACCAAGGTAAGTATACTTATCCACTATACAAAGCACATCAGTTCCACATAAAAAATTAAAATCAGTACGCTGTACAGCATTTGGGCGAAAATGAACAATATTACTTTTAGAACAATTTACTATCATGTCATTAATGTTACACCAATTAGACAAACCATCTAACAACATTTGAAGGTCCCGTTCATCGGACGCCAACAGTACGATATCGTCAGCATATAGTAAAATGCATACTTTTTCATCCCCTATAGTAATACCAACATCCAAATTTTTCAAATATTTAACAAGATCATCTAAAAATAGATTAAACAGTAATGGTGATAACAAACATCCCTGCTTCAAGCCACAAGAAACATTAAACCAGTCTGTATAACTTGAATTTATTCGTACACATGCACTAACAGCAGAATATAACGACTTAATAGCCATCAGCATTTTACCCGTTATACCAATACCCAGTAATCTAGCCCATAGTTTATCCCTATTGATATAGTCATAAGCTTTCTTAAAATCGATAAAAGCGGCAAATGTAGATAATTTACGTTTTTTCCTAGTTTCAATTATACTAGTTAAACTTGAAATTTGATCAATAGTACTTCTTTTCCGACGGAAACCTCCCTGCTCATCCTCAAGTAAGTTGTTTTCTTCCACCCAGTTACACAATCTGTCATTTAAAACTGAACAATATATTTTGTAAACTGAAGAAGCTAGACTTATTCCCCTATACGATAAAGGGTCCCTGGGGTCAGTACACGATGATTTTGGAATAGGATTAATAATGCTTTTATTCCAAATACCTGGAGTGGTACCTGTGTTAAAACAAACATTAAACAAGGAATGCATAAATACAATAGCTGAATCGTTTTTCAATACTTCAGAGTATATATTATCAGCCCCAACAGCTTTTCTTACATTAGCCTTCATAACTGCCTTTTTTACTTCTAAAATTGTAAAATTACTATTAAAAGATAAGCTATCCCCATCTCCGGAGCTATTACTAATACTACTATTATTAGTTGCCGTCGATGAGTCACTACTCTTACTCTGAAATAAATTACTAAAACTCGATTTCCACTTATCAAGTACATCATTGACATTATAACTTATAGTGCCGTCATCAAGCTTAACCTCCATTGGGATATGTATTTTCTTTTCCTGATTTATGCCAATCTTTCCAATTGACTTCCAAAAATTTACATCATTATTACTAACATCTGTCAACAATTCGTTTTGCATCGAATACCAATAATATCTTTTAGATTTCTGAACCTCTTTATCAAATAATTTTCTGGCAGATACATAATCATATCTTAACCTACGCTTATCACTATTATTAATTGATTTAAGCCATGCCTTCTCTTTAGTACACATAATCGACCACAAAGATGACAGTTTATCACTCCACCATGGTTTTCCTGGTCTACGTTTCCTGTTACCAATACCTGTTTTATGTATAGTGTTTATCTGTGTATGTGGAATGGATTGATACATCGTTCTTTTAATAAGATCACACCACTCAGAATATACACTGTCCACATCCTTTTGTGATTGCATACCTTGCTCAAGGTAATCTATTATGATATTAATATTTGACATTGATACAGAATCACACATAAAATCATCAGGTATACTATTAAAATCAAATTTGGTAAAATAACATGACTTATTTTCTGAACACACAGGACTATCCTCAGTCCCATTGTTAAAATTAACATTCCATCGTAACAAAGAGTGATCTGGTAAACCAACAGAAGCACATGTTTTTATCAATGATATGTTATTTATCATATCAGTAACATGACACACTGAAAAATCCTGGAACATATTGATACAGTCATGTGGCACTATACAGTAATCCACTACAGCCCGGCCTTTAACAGACACGGAAGTAAAATCATTATGAGAACTGTTTCTGTGCATATATCTATATAGGCACTTAGTCTAGATTCGCTCGCATCCATCAATATAAAATCGGACGTCCATGAGTAATCAAAGGACAGAGAGTCCTAATGTTGCGTTAAGCATAAACTGGAACAGTAAAAGAGAACGTGTGGTTCATAATTTGGAACCATTTAATTTATTTCCCTCATCAAATGGATCTTGTAGATGTGATGGCCAAACGACATAATTTTATTTGCCATATTCGTCTTAGATTAACCAAGGACATATTACAGGCCAGAGGTGCGTGAACTGCTGCCATTCACTGCCTTACGTCACCCAATTTCATTTATAGTATTTTCACTGATATTTTTCCCGCCTACGCAAACAGGTGCACGTATATGAAATTTGGATATCCGGTATTGACATTTTCGCAAACGTTAACAATATATTACAAAATTACAAAAAAACAACAAACTTTTGACGCAAGCGTCAAAGAATCGGGCCGAAGGACTATTTTTGTTGCTTAAGGAACCAACCAGCAAGTAAAAAAAGACTGCATTTTGAGATGGTCCCTATGAATGACGTTCACACCTATTGGTTTTCGTACTGGCTGGTGAAGGTGATTTTAGCATAATAACAATAGGACTTAATCTAAGAAGATAACTGTTGATACATGAATAATGAGGTGTAATCATTTTATAACCTGTGTTCCTATATTTAAATGTTATTATTGTTAGCAGAAAAAGTGAAAGTACGAAACGGCAAGTACGTGTATACTTGATTTTGTGTAAGTACATATAACACTTCGCAGATAAAACTAAAACGTTAAACTGAATTTTAAATATCAGAAAACATAATGACAATATGTTATAATCATTATAGACAATTTCAAGAAAAGACGAGAGACACATCTCTATATAAATGTTGTTTTTTTTTCCTTTAAAAATACATGATGTAAAGACTTGACTACTTGACTTTACCGTTGCTTCGATAGTATTTCAGTCATTTAGCGACGTCCAGCTAATTACAGGCACAGGCTACCGGCGTGGGACCCCACAATGATACAAAGTAACAATTTGAAACACATTTTATAACAAAATTTCACAATTCAAGAAAAAAAATATTGATATCATAAAATAAGAAAAGGTATGTAACTTTCCGTTCAAAATTTATAGGAAAACTGACATGGTCGTATTCTGAGCCTCGTTTCTTACACAATTTTCAGCCGATTTCAAATATGCCGTGCTTGTTCAACGCAGAAACAATAGGCCTTTTCGTTGCCGAGTCGATTATCTATCTTAGATAAACTACAAAGACACTACTAGTCACGAAACTCAATGGAAACTGTACTCGGACACGATGTGACCGAAGTAATGCATATCACAGTCAATGCGCTTTTCAACAGCAACTTCACAGAAATACAATATTTCCAACAAATACCCATAATAAACAATAAATTGTGTATTTATTTAATTCTCACGAGTTATGCTTTTTTCCAGAAGTCGCTAGTATCGTTGCATTCCGTCCTCATTCCACTGTTGCATTTTGTTATGACTGACGACTACCATAATCGCTGGTTCCCCAATGTCATATTGTAATTATTACAAAAGCCGATAACCAATTCAATATGGTAGCCGCCAGTCATAACAAAATCGGCTGAAAATTGTGTCAGATACGAAGCTCAGAATACGACCATGTCAGTTTCCTTATAGATTTTGAACGGAGAGTTACATACCTTTTCTTATTTTATGATATCAATATTTTTTTTCTTGAATTGTGAAATTTTATTATAAAATGTGTTTTGAATTGTTACTCTGTATCATTGGGGGGTCCCACGCCGGTAGCCTGTGATTACAGGTGGAGGAAGACCCCGAATGCACGGAGGCATACGGGTAGAACCACCGACCTACCGCAAGCACATGGTGTAAAGACAGGCCCGGAGAAACGCACAACACTGTTCAGCAATTAAAAACCGTACCAGTAACCGCGCCGGCTCTTGCCGGTCCAGAATGAAATAATCGGTTATAAAAATGATTTTGAACACGTGACCTTGACAGTGAGCAAATGGCACTGAATCAAGACCATGATGCACCATGTGGCGTCATAATGTACCTAATATAATTTTCAACCACTTTAAAACACCAGTTTACCTGGCATACAGTGAAAGCAGATGTGTTTCTTCATTTTATATTTATGAGGTATTGGTGTGTGTTTTTGTTTTTGAATTACCGTATAATTCAAATTGTGTAAGTGGTTAGAACGTCGGTTAGCCCAGTCAGGATAACATGACTGGTTGTGGTATCATGTCACATGTCTACAACGTGATACTGCAGTATGGCAGCACTATATCGTCTCAAGTAGTCATTATCTCCAAATGACTGAAATACTGTCGGCGGGACGTTAAATCCAATAAACAAGCATAAAAATGTGTAAAAATGCTAATATTTAATCATTATTTCTTACTTCACCGAAAGAACCACATACTGGAAAACTGATAAACAAACAAATACTAGAAAACCAAGTTGCAGTATTTAATTGGCTAACATTAATGTATATCCCTTAAGTTACTTAAATACAAGACATACACCTAAATAAATCTATAAATGGGCGAACACATTCTGCAATAATTCCCTTAATTACAGGTTATCTGGTAACGCGATTTTCTACTCAGCACTTTTTACAATGAAAACATACATTATGTGACCTATTATCCCTTAAGCACGTGATCACGCGCAGTCTTTTCAGATTGTCATCATTGATCTGTATTGATTAAACTTTGTCACGCTCTGTGTCAATGTTCCATGCAACAATCAAAGGACAAGTGATCTTGAATTCCATATTATACGATCACTTACATATTTTATGCTTTGGACTGGATTACTGCGATACAAATAAAAAATACACTGAAAAAGAACGAACAAATATCCTCTCTATATATATGCTTACTGCCATTCCTGTCAAATGACATCACATAAATAAAATACACGGAAGTCAAAATGATGAACATTTTATTTTCGTGACAATGGAAGAAAAAACAAACATGCACATGAATATTTGTGTTCTTACAGAGTATTTATATTAAATGCTTATCGTCGCTGCAACAGTATTTCAGTCATACAGCGACGTCTAGTGGAGGGAAGCATCCTTTCGGAACACCTCGCCCATTTCTATCCAACGGGTTAGGCCGGGGATTGCCGAGTTGATACGATTGAGAAGCACCCGGATCTAACCCTCACCTTACTTGACATCTTTCTCGATTTGAACCCAAAGTGGTGAGGGGCTGAGTGACTAATCTCACTAAAGCAGTGATGTAAGGTTATCGCTTTTTGTTTTGGTTACCTCATAATAAGGAAAATACCCATCTACAGGATATTGCAAAAGTAATCATTGAATGGTGCCATAAACTGACGAAACCTCAAAATGACCGGAACTTTATCCTGTTAAGTTGGAACGGACGGACAGACAGATTTCCTCAACATTTGTTGGAGACATTATCACTGTTAAAATCAGACATGAATCCATTGTTCATGAAATAAGCACAAACTCAGAAAGAAGCAAATCAGTGTTCATGAAATAAGCACAAATTCAGAAATGAAATCAATGTTCATGAAATAAGCACAAAATTAGATAAGAAATCAATGTTCATGAAATAAGCACAAATTAAAAAAAAAACGAATTCAGTGTTCATGAAATAAGCACAAACTTAGATAAGAAATCAGTGTTCATGAAAGAAGCACAAATTCAGAAATGAAATCAATGATCATGAAATAAGCACAATCGTAGATGTTCATGAAATAAGCGCAAATTCAGGGGGAAAATGTTCATGAAATAACACGAACTCAGATAAGAAATTAATATTTATGAAATAAACGCAAACTGCGAAAGAAATAGAAAACAACAAGAAAACGACAAAAAAGATTCATGAGATAATCACGGTTTTGTATGAAAGTTTTTAATATTAGAAAAGATAACATGAATAGGCAATATGTAAAATTATGATAAATAATAATATACATGTAATCCTGTGTAAAGGATTCCTGGATTGTTTAATTGTTTTAGCGCACGTCTTTATATTATTATATGTACATGTATATATGTATGCTCATAGATCAAAAAGAATTTTAAGATAGGCTGTTTGCGTCTAAAGTCAAAATAAACTATAAATGTTCTGTGGTGTTCATTATTTCCTTACTGGGAGAAGGGAATCGGATATTGTAGCGATTCCAAGAAGCAATTTAGACTGTCGTTTAGAGCCTCAGTGTAGAAGACACTTGACAGCTATGAATATTTCATGTAGGCACGTTATTGTAGCAATAGTGTAGTAAAATTAGGTACGGGTTTTATGACGTGTTGGTCGTTAATATTGTCACATGGTCGCTTGTGAAAAGATCGTCTGAAATCAAATTATGATATTGATTGCGGTATCTTCGTGGATAATTGAATAATGGAGACAGTAATAAAAGAGCTTGGAACAAAAGCGCAGTTGACTAATTGTGTCTGACTTGAAAAATGAATATTAGTGATTGCTAAAATTTAATTTAAAAATAGTGAAAGTACGTTGAATATGTACGTGTTTATCATTTTAGACCAATGGAAAATATGATTCGGTCGGAAATAAGATGCATTCTTACGAATTTGTTAGTATTTACGAAATATATATCGTGATTATGGAATACTTAATTGTATTAAAGAAGAAAGAACAATGCCACTTTAGAAGCACTGTTCACAGACGTGATTTTTTGTGTTCTTTGTAATATTCAAAAATAAAACTAAAACAATAAAAAAAACTTGTGTAAAACTAGATGTGAATGTATAAATATCAGTAATTTACTTAATATCAGTAATATTACTTTTGGGTGATAGTATCAGTAATATTACTTTTGGGTGATAGTATCAGTAATATCACTTTTGGGTGATAGTATCAGTAATGTCACTTTTGGGTGATAGTATCAGTAATATTACTTTTGGGTGATAGTATCAGTAATCACTTTTGGGTGATAGTATCAGTAATATCACTTTTGGGTGATAGTATCAGTAATATCACTTTTGGGTGATAGTATCAGTGATATTACTTTTGGGTGATAGTATCAATAATATTACTTTTGGGTGATAGTATCAGTAATATTACTTTTGGGTGATAGTATCAGTAATATTACTTTTTGGTGATAGTATCAGTAATATTACTTTTGGGTGATAGTATCAGTAATATTACTTTTGGGTGATAGTATCAGTAATATTACTTTTGTGTGATAGTAATATTACTTTTGGGTGATAGTATCAGTAATATTACTTTTGGGTGATAGTATCAGTAATATTACTTTAAGATTAAACGTATTTATAGGAAATGATGTATATACATGTACAGTCAAACCGGTTAGTCAAAGAAACAAGAGAAAGTGACCGCTAAGTGAAGTTTAAACATATAACAAACTGTTAGTTTAGTAACACTAAAACTGACCGCAAAATGCAGGTTGGCCGCTTCATACAGCTTACCGCTTATACAGGTCTATTTGTATTTCTGTCATTTTGCGACTACGAGCTTAAGTTTGAGTATGACAGAGTGCTCGCAGGCATAATTGAGTACGCAATTTGACTCAGCTGAGGATAGGCCTAAAAGACATGGCTCCCATCCTACATTTGTCACACTTATTTGAACATGATAATAATACTTTAGTCTGAATTTGAGTATGAGTTCGATTTACAATATCTCTGAGAACTTGCACTTTAAATTCAGTTCAGGCTGAACACTGCTTTCAGTTTGATTTGACCTTAATTTGGCGCGCTATGGCATCACATTGCATTTACGTAACAAAGGGCTCGCTCTTCCTCATTAAAACAAGCTGGAAGAATTTCTCCATAAAGATCGCTTTTATTGTTTTTTGTTCAATGTTTATGCACGCGGTCCTTCCTTAGTTTTATTAAATCTAATTTCCGATGCTGACGGCTGTGAACGTAGTTTTTGGAACATTTCCGTTATTTTTTCCCAGGGACAAATTGACTTGTTTTTGAAGAAATAACCTTGTCAAATCATTGGTTGTCAAATGCGTGCGTTAAAATGTGGTAATAGTGGTAACGCGCTTCGCTTCTCTCTTATGCGTTCCGGGTTCGATTCCTGGTGCACGCCCATGAGAGGATACAGTTGTCGCCCAGCCAGACACGTTGGTTTTCTCCGACTTTTCCGGTCTTCTCCGACAATATTGATCACAAACACCTCCACCGAGCCATCGAGAGTGATTAATATCAGTTGTGAGAACCTGTTGCGTAATCGATGTAAAATAGATGAAGTTTAAATTTAAAAAAAAAAACGAAAAGAAAATTGTTTCTTAAGTGACTATATATGGTTATCGAGTGCTATACACAACTATGGTAACTACAGTGAAGAAGGAGTTACAATAGTTTTACACCAAGCCCTCGATATACAATATTTACTGTAAAAGACACTACAGACGGTTATAGACTAAATATACACGGTCTAAAACGTCTAGTATTACGTATCTGGTCTTGCATGCAGACCTATATGACACGGAAACTTACTTAGCCACGTTTTTTTTTTTTTTTTTTTTTTTTAGGTGTTCACTTATTTACAATTCAATATACCGCGGTAACATAGTTAACATATTTAGTTACACACATCTTCTTCGTCAAAGATACGGAAATAATTGCTCATTCGACAGATGTTATTACCCGAAACAAAGCCTCTAGTTTGTTATTTAAGACCGCCAAATCGATCTTTATTTTGTTATCTAGGTCAAGATACCCTTGTTTAAAATCTTAATCATATTGCAGAATCTTTGTATATCTCAGGGGATTTAAATTCAATTAAGAACCATTTAATGTCTGCATCGCACTTTTAACAATTAACAAAAGTAGGAATTTTACTTTCATTGCCAGATAAACTAATGTCTCTTACACATATTTCCACGTATATCAAATTATTAACCAGGGTTTGATCACATTTAGAAACTTCTAAACGCACTTGTCTCTATGTAGGTTCTGGTTCGCTTCACATTTGTCACTCTATATAGGTTCTGGTTTCACGTTAGCTACTTTAAGTATATTTTGGCTTCACATTTGTCGCTCTATATAGGTTCTGGTTTCGCTTCACATTTGTCGCTCTATATAGGTTCTGGTTTCACGTTTGCTACTTTAAGTATATTTTGGCTTCACATTTGTCGCTCTATATAGGTTCTGGTTTCGCTTCACATTTGTCGCTCTATATAGGTTCTTGTTTCACGTTTGCTACTTTAAGTATATTTTGGCTTCACATTTGTCGCTCTATATAGGTTCTGGTTTCGCTTCACATTTGTCGCTCTATATAGGTTCTGGTTCGCTTCACATTTGTCGCTCTATATAGGTTCTGGTTCGCTTCACATTTGTCGCTCTATATAGGTTCTGGTTTCGCTTCACATTTGTCGCTCTATATAGGTTCTGGTTCGCTTCACATTTGTCGCTCTATATAGGTTCTGGTTTCGCTTCACATTTATCACTGTTAGTAGGTTCTTGCTTTATATTTGTTACTTTAGGTTGGTTTTTGCTTTACATATGTCACTTTAGGTAGCTTTTATTTTAGGATGTTCTGGCTTTACTTTTTTCACTTTAGGTAAGTTATTGCTTTACATTTGTCATTTAGGTAGGTTCTTGCTTACATTTCCTTACATTTATCACTTTAAGTAGGTTTTTGCTTTACTTTTTTCACTTTAGGTAAGTTTTTGCTTTACATTTGTCCCTTAATGTAGGTTCTTGAACATATTTTTCTTTTGGTAGGTTCTGGCTTCACATTCGTCACTTTAGGTAGGATTTTGCTTTACACTTGTCACTTTAGGTTGGTTTTTGCTTTACATTTTGTAAATTAGGTGGATTCCTGCTTTACATTATATAGTTATAGTCCTATAGCTAATTACATGTTGAGGAAGTGTACAGAGGCAAAGGGTAGTACCACCGTCTTACCGAAAGCCAGCTTGACAGTTTCCTCTTATAAAACTCCGAGAAACTTATTTCGTCATGTCATACCGTACTGCAGGTGAAAGACAACTGCTACTGATATGATATTACAATGTACTAAACATTTTATGAAGAAAATAATGTCTTCCATGATGGCTGCAGAATGTGGATTTTTCATAAGTAGAAATGAGACAGTGTCCTCCTTAATTATCCAAATTGAATTTCAAGCGTCAATAACACTTCCAAGTCTCTTGAACTTCCTTCCTAATTTCAATTGAATGTTTTGTATACAACAGCAATACTTCCATTTGTAAGTTTCTGTGTTCGAGGTTTTTCCTTCTTTAAATGTATGAATTGTTTAATACCCGACTAATAGTTAATTGTCACTGATGGTAGAATTAAACAATGATTAACGGATGGTGACGAAGAAACTCTTCAGTCTTGAAAATTGTTTTATTCACAGGCGCGCGCAGTTTTGTGCTCCTATTCGCCCACGTTCTCGATCGTAATTAGATTTTTGGAGCTTTGGGAAACTAATTAGTCAAACAATTTGTCAATTTACAGTTACTGGCTTAAATTTTACTATTTGAAAGCAAACAATAATGTTGGGCTATAGCAGGCATCGTGAGCGGGAACGATAAAAGCGAACTCATTAAACGCGGCATAGATCAAAGGTTGAAATTCCAATGACGTTGGGGCCTTGCACTTTGATTTATTTACTTTTGAAAACAGTTGAAAGACTTTTTACACTTTATGATGGTTGCACTAATTGGGAAATCAATATCTCAGGGAGAACAATTCACGTGTTGTTCGCTGGTGTGAATGTGTTTTAATTGTACAGGCAAGACTGCTCTCGATAGTAGACATCTCATATAACGTCACTGTGGTATTTGGATAGTTAATACAACAGGTTGAGGGTTCGTATAGTGCAAGCTTGTGTCGGAAATAACGCCGTATACATTGTAATAAAACTGACCTTTCAGAGCGCAATAAAATCACAATAATTGGGGGGAGGGGGGGGGGGGGTTGTCCGCTAACCATGACTAAAGACTATTATACACCGAAATGAGACGTTAACCTACGTAAATCAACGAGCATTTCCCGAACACCAAATATACATACTGGTGTAAAATTCCACATATTGTTCAATGGGAAATAAACATTTGAGATTTCCCTCTGATTTTTTCCCGGATTGGTCAATTTAAATAAGCGAATGATACCGGATTAGGCCGATCCATTGGTGAAATGGCCTATTCTGCAATATTCTTGTTCCGACATAAGCCCAGTTACTTGCACATGAAACTTAATATTCAGTCATGCTATTTCGGTATCAGTCGTATCTTTTCAAATTCAGTCGTGTATGTCCGGTATCCCGAGCCTCGGGATATTCCGAGGATTTTCCCCCTGTTTTTCCTCGAACTATATCGCGACTGTACTATTGTTCATCTGTACATACAATTACCAAAACATGAAACAAGATATGCGGCGTTTGTGGAAATTAAAATACATTGAAAATGTATATGCTAACATCAGTTGCATGTATATAATGTACTTATTAGTATATATGAAACGTTTCATACTGGGAAGTCAAAATAATGAGTCGGCGAAATTGTTATTATACATGAGACGAACCTTGCCCGTAGACGGTGAGAAAGACTATGCTATAATTTTCGATTGTGCAGATACAGTCTCTTAACAACAGTTGTTTTGTTTCAGCGAATTTTGCTGTTGTAAAGATTGTGTCATTGTAAAGAATAGAGAAATACACTTTAGTTTTCAAGATTACTGCGTTTATAAAGAGGATGTTGTTATAATGAATGCCGTTGTAAAGAGGTATCACTGTTTTTATATACGTTCTTAATGTACATCTAAAAGAAGTGTTTTGATAAAACAAATAAACATTTATCAAAGAAACATTACTGCAATTAAGTCAGGAAATGGAATAAAAACTTTTTGAATATGACCCATATATTTTCCCAAGATGGTCAGATCAACAAAAATTTTTCGTTGAGTATAAGCATTCTCTACCAATGAAAATCGTTCAAATATTCGGTTGGTCTGACCTTACGTCATCATACGTAAGTAGGCCAATAGTGAGATTAAACAGCAACGCATATTGTCGTCTTTCTTTTCCCGGAAATAAATCTCAGTATGTTCTAAATATACATAATATCGTTTTTAAGAATTCAGAGATGAATTCGGAAGTAGCGGTTATGCGCTACGAGCCAGTCATGAATATTCCGTTAACTGCATATTAAGTAGGAGAGTCCTACTAAAAGGTTCCATTTAGAGATTCTAATATCTGGTAATGTGGAGCCGCACCGCGTGCAGCGCAATCAGCGGTTTTAGTTTGTCTTCGGGAATTCTTCTTATGCAAGGTAATGATGAATGCTAAGCCACATGCATTTTGTTTTGATTGAACATGTTTTAAGTGAAATTCACTAGTACTATTATTACAAATAAGTGTTCTTGCATTGAAGTGCATAGTCGTTATTTTCGAGTCTAATTAGCTAGATGAGAGAATAAAAAGGCAGAAATAATTATTCCTAAAATATTTTTTTACGTTTCATTAATTAGGAAATAATGAACTTTCAACTTGTATCACTCTTTTATGTGGTTATCAGATATCAGAATTAAACAGAACACTGTAGTCGATGCGATAACTTAATTATGTATCGAATACCTTAACTGTC
>CM037794.1:4145626-4159827 GCA_021229015.1 Solen grandis | reverse complement strand
AAGGAGATGATTTTTAAAGTTTTCAAATTATTTTTCTTTTTGTTGCCATGGCAACCAGAGTTCTTCATGGATCAACTTTATTTTAGCAACTTTTGTAGAGCCTCACCCAAGGAACATTCCTGCCAAGTTTCATTAAATTCTGTCCAGTGGTTTCAGAGGAGATGTCGTTTAAAGCAAATTGTTGACGACTGACGACGCACGACGGACGACGCACGACGACGGACGCCGGACGAAGGGCGATCACAAAAGCTCACCATGAGCACTATGTGCTCAGGTGAGCTAAAAAAAAATAAAAATGAAAAAATAAAATCCCAACCTACCGACCCTCTTTTGATTTGCAGGAGACCAGAAATGGAACTTTTTTTTTGGCCTATGAATCTAAGAGTTATGTATTTACCTAAAAAACTGTCTTTAATACACATTTGATAAATATTAATGTCAACATTAAAGTGTGACTTTACAGAATAAAACAAGAGGCCCATGATGGCCCTAAATCGCTCACCTGAGATAAATAGGTTGACCCAAGGAACATCTGTTCCAATTTATTTTAAAATCTGGCCAGTAGTTTTGAAGAAGATGATTTTTAAAGTTTTCATATTTTTTTTCTTTTTGTAGCCATGGCAACCAGAGTTCTAAATGGATCAAAGTTATTTTAGGAACTTTTGTGAAGGTTGACCCAAGGATCATTCCTGTCAAGTTTAATCAAATTCTGTCCAGTGGTTTCAGAGGAAATGTTGATTAAAGTTTTCCCTATATACATATAAGGCAAATAAGCCCCGCCCCTGGCGGCCATGTTTTTTACGGATCGGATTTTTTTTTTAGCAACTTTGGTAGAGGTTGACCCAAGGAACATCTGTACCAATTTATTTTAAAATCTGGCCAGTAGTTTTGAAGAAGATGATTTTAAAGTTTTCATTTTTTTTTCTTTTTGTTGCCATGGCAACCAGAGTTCTACATGGATCAACTTTATTTTAGCAACTTTTGTGAAGGTTGACCCAAGGATCATCCCTGCCAAGTTTAATCAAATTATGTCTAGTGGTTTCAGAGGAGATGTTGTTTAAGGGTTCCTCTATATACATATAAGGCAAATAAGCCCCGCCCCTGGCGGCCATGTTTTTTTACGGATCGGAATAATTTTAGCAACTTTGGTAGAGGTTGACCCAAGGAACATCTGTACCAATTTATTTTAAAATCTGGCCAGTAGTTTTGAAGAAGATGATTTTTAAAGTTTTCATTTTTTTCTTCTTTTTGTTGCCATGGCAACCAGAGTTCTACATGGATCAAGTTTATTTTAGCAACTTTTGTGAAGGTTGACCCAAGGATCATCCCTGCCAAGTTTAATCAAATTCTGTCTAGTGGTTTCAGAGGAGATGTTGTTTAAGGTTTCTCTATATACATATAAGGCAAATAAGCCCCGCGCCTGGCGGCCATGTTTTTTACGGATCAGAATAATTTTAGCAACTTTGGTAGAGGTTGACCCAAGGAACATCTGTACCAATTTATTAGCTCACCTGAGCACAACGTGCTCATGGTGAGCTATTGTGATCGCCTTTTGTCCGTCGTCCGTCGTCCGTGCGTGCGTGCGTGCGTCCGTCGTCAACAATTTGCTTTAAACAACATCTCCTCATGAACCGCTGAAGGGATTTTGACCAAACTTCACAGGAATCATCCTTATGATGCCCTCTATCAAAGTTGTACAAATTATTCAGATTGGTTAAAAAAGTAGGTCACAGGAGCTAAAAATAGATTTTAAAAATGCAAACTTTGAAAATCTTCTTCTGCAAAACTGCAAGGCCTAGAGCTTAGATATTTGGAATGTAGCATCATCTTATGGGCCATTACCAAGATTGTACAAATCATAGCCCTACGGTGATAAATGACCCCGCACCAGGGGTCACTTGTTTTACATAGAGTTATATAGGAAAATGTTTAAAAATCTTCTTCTATGAATCTATAAGGCCTAGAGATTAGATATTTGGTATGAAGCATCATCTTATGGTTCATTACCAAGATTGTACAAATCAAATCATGCCCTACGATGATAAATGACCCCGCACCAGGGGTCACTTGTTTTACATAGAGTTATATAGGAAAATGTTTAAAAATCTTCTTCTATGAATCCATAAGGCCTAGAGATTAGATATTTGGTATGAAGCATCATCTTATGGTTTATTACCAAGATTGTAAAAATCATGACCTATGGTGATAAATGCCCCCGCACCAGGGGTCACTTGTTTAACATAGAGTTATATAGGAAAATCTTTAAAAATCTTCTTCTATGAATCCATTAGGCCTAGAGCTTAGATATTTGGTATGTAGCATCATCTAATGGTTCATTATCAAGATTTTCAAAATGGTGGCCCTTTGGAGATAAATGACCCCGCACTAAGTCTTCTCCTCTGAAACCATAAGGCCCAGTGCTTATATATTTGGTGTGTAGTATTGTCAGGGCTAAAATGTTTAAGATTGAGTTATATCAGAATTCTTGTCTGTTTAAAAACCTTGTAAGCAGTTGTAGCAATGGTACTCAGGTGAGCGATCCAGGGCCATCATGGCCCTCTTGTTTTAAAATCTGGCCAGTAGTTTTGAAGAAGATGATTTTTAAAGTTTTCATTTTTTTTTTCTTTTTGTTGCCATGGCAACCAGAGTTCTACATGGATCAACTTTATTTTAGCAACTTTTGTGAAGGTTGACCCAAGGATCATCCCTGCCAAGTTTAATCAAATTATGTCTAGTGGTTTCAGAGGAGATGTTGTTTAAAGGTTTCTCTATACATGTATACATATAAGGCAAATAAGCCCCGCCCTTGGCGGCCATGTTTTTTTACGGATCGGAATAATTTTAGCAACTTTAGTAGAGGTTGACCCAAGGAACATCTGTACCAAATTATTTTGAAATCTGGCCAGTAGTTTTGAAGGAGATGATTTTTAAAGTTTTCATTTTTTTTTCTTTTTGTTGCCATGGCAACCAGAGTTCTACATGGATCAACTTTATTTTAGCAACTTTTGTGGAGGTTGACCCAAGGATCATCCCTGCCAAGTTTAATCAAATTCTGTCCAGTGGTTTCAGAGGAGATGTTGTTTAAAGGTTTCTCTGGCCTGTTTTTTTACGGATCGGAATAATTTTAGCAACTTTGGTAGAGGTTGACCCAAGGAACATATGTACCAAATTATTTTGAAATCTGGCCAGTAGTTTTGAAGGAGATGATTTTTAAAGTTTTCAAATTATTTTTCTTTTTGTTGCCATGGCAACCAGAGTTCTTCATGGATCAACTTTATTTTAGCAACTTTTGTAGAGCCTCACCCAAGGAACATTCCTGCCAAGTTTCATTAAATTCTGTCCAGCGGTTTCAGTGGAGATGTCGTTTAAAGCAAATTGTTGACGACGGACGACGCACGACGCACGACGACGGACGCCGGGCGATCACAAAAGCTCACCTTGAGCACTTTGTGCTCAGGTGAGCTAAAAAAAAACAAGAGGGCCATTGATCCATTTATTAAGCAAATTTTGTTAAGATTCACCCAAGGATCACCTCTGCCAAGTTTAATCAAATTCTGTCCTGCAGTTTGAGAGAATATGTCGTTTTAAGTTTTCACTATATACATATAAGGCAAATTAGCCCCGCCCCTGGCAGCCATGTTTTTTTATGGATAGGAATAATTTTAGCAATCTTGGTAGAGGGTTACCCAGGGAACATCTGTACTAAAACATTGAAATCTGGCAAGTAGGTTTCAAGAAGATGATTTTTTAAGTTTTCATAATTTTTTTATTTCCGTTGCCATGGCAACCAGAGTTCTACATGGATCAAGTTTATTTTAGGAACTTTTGTAAAAGTTCACCCAAGGATCATCCCTGCCAAGTTTAATCAAATTCTGTCTGGCGGTTTCAGAGGAGATGTCATTTTAATCAAATTGTTAACGATGGACAACACACGACACTAGACACAGGGTGATCCTAATAGCTCACCTTGAGCACGTTGTGCTCAGGTGAGCTAAAAACAAATGAGACATCAAGTCTGCAGCAATACCATGGTACCTAGATAGATGTGAGTCTGAAGGCTGTAGGTTCAAACCCGTCAATGACGTTAATTTTTCATGGCCTTCCGAAGCACAAACTGCTTGTCTAAACCAGAAGCTGTAGAGAAGTTATGTACAATCAGTCTGGGATCAAGTCTCAAAGGATACAATCTTTGTACTATGCATGAATCATTCCAGACAGGAGGTCAATTACAAGTCAAAGGTCACATCAGTAAAATACATGTATTATATATCATTGTAAACCAAATACCTTCAACAATTTCATGTAAATAAATTCTTGATGTAAACATAACATTTTCAGCAAAACATACAATAAAGCATTAATAAAATATATTGCTAACCATACAAAGAATGACCCAATCTAGACACCTTTTATGAAAAAATATCTTTTTAATATACTACTTTGCAAAAATGGATCAATATTGTGAAAATATAAAAGTGGCATAAAAAATATCATACATCTAAGAACTGAACACATTTCGTTGTACACATTACACTATAATGTACTGTATGGGAAAGATAAATCAAAGTTTTAATAGGACACAATATAATACATAGTGTCAAGCACTGGCTGGTGCCCCAATTTATTGAACAGTGCACACATTTAGATAAGATAAAGACCTATACATAAACCCATATACCACTTTCAGAATTTCAGTGTTATGTATACGAGTAATCACCACCTGGATTTTGAAATCCTGATTGTATCTGAAATGATTTGGCATTGGACACTTTCAAAAAATAATCTATATCATACATTTCTATTATTCAGTTAGTAAAAGAGAAAACAAGAGGGCCATAGAGGCCCTGGATCGCTTACCTGAGTATACATCTGTACGAAAACATTTTGAAATCTGGCGAGTAGATTTCAAGAAGATGATATTTCTTTCCATTGCCATGGCAACAAAGAGTTCTACATGGATCAAGTTTATTTTAGCAACTTTTGTGAAGGTTCACCCAAGGATCATCCCTGCCAAGTTAAATCAAATTCTATCCAGCGGTTTCAGAAAAGATGTCGCTTAAAGCAAACGACGTACAACAACGGACACAGGGTGATCCTAATAGCTCACCATGAGCACGTTGTGCTCAAGGTGAGCTAAAAATCAACACTTTACATGTAAATTAAACCAGATGAAGCCTGTGCCTCATGAATATTCATGTACAAATGTATGACTATGAATATTCCTTGTACAAATGCATGACTTAATGAATGTAATTTCACTGAACAATGGATTGCACTTTCCTGTGCAGATTGTACAGAATCTCAGCTATGAGCAAACATCTCAGTTCTGTTCTGGGTCTGCTATGTTTATAACTGCATCAAAATATGCCTATGAGGCTAAGAGATAACCAACTGAAGTGGTCTCAACACACAATGCTACCTAGAAATGACAATGTTCATTCAACTTGGAACATTCAATAATTTAACCAACCTTGAATTCCCAACAATATTTAGTGCTAAGGTATACTTAAAATTTTAACACGTTTCATCATTTATGTTTTTCAAAATATTTAAGTATATGAGTATGTTGACAAAAACAATTCCTTAATTGGGGGGAAAATTTCGTGATACGAATGTGTCTGTATTTTGCTTAAAAAGGTTGATAATGAATAACACAAAGCAGAAAAACGCTAAAAAAAATGTTAAAAGCTTCAGGTATGGGTTTCAATTTAATTAATGTATTTAAATTTGAAATATTGGTACAGCTCAAACAACGCGCCAGTATGAATCGTGCCCGGGTAGAATTATGATATACCAATAAAATGGTAATATCAAACATCCCTATTAATAAAATATTGTTTTTTGAAAAATGAAATATATTCCGAAGTATTCGGGTATTACATAGTGCTTGGTAAGGTGGTATTTCAGCCAGGACACAACCTGTGATTGTTTTCATAAAGCATCATACCTTCAGAGTATCATTTAAAGAAACATAGCTCTTGTAGATATTCATAAAATTTCAAAAAAAATCTTACAATGTTTCCTGCCTGCATTTAACAAAACATCTCATATAGAGAATTTCCTAAATTCTGAGATCCTCAGTTCTGTAGCATTGACTTTTTAAAAGGGAATTAAAGACAATGTATTGTAATGACATACACCATACCTACAAAGTTTCATCATTCTATGTTGATAAAGAGATTTAAGATCTTCAAAATTTTGAGTTAGTTGTTTGTTGGGTTAAACACCAACAGTATTTCAGTCATTTGGAGACTATGTCTACTAGTGCTGCCACACCCAGTCATATTATCTTGACACGGGTCAACCATTCTAAGAACTACCTTTATATGCTGAGCGACAAGCAAGGGAGCTAAACCAATACCATCAAATCTAAGACCTCCCACTCTTGACTTTTTATGAGTTAAATACATATAACTGTCTACCTCAACCTGGTACAATGTACTGATATTAAGACTGTTTTGGCATTAACCAAGCCTTTTTGGCAACAACCAATTCAAGCCTTAAAAGGAAGATGTGATTTAGAAATAACAAAGTGGTATTTCATGGCTCTTTCAAATTGAAAGGAAAAAACTATATCTTGTGTAGTAAATATTCTATGTATTAACCCATGAAACCACCGATTCTGAAAGGAATATGACTAAATCATAATGAGTTTTTATTTATCATATTAGACACCAAGAATTGTGCACCATTGCATTATAGATACCACTTATTGTTCAAAAGCATTTGAGTATTAACTTGTTTTATCATTATTCTGTTAAAAATGTACAAGTATAAACAAGTAACTAGTGTTGCATGCAACACAAGTCCCCTACCAGTGACCTGCATAAATTTTCTGTTACCATAGCAACCAGAATTTTGGTCCGAGAAAAAAAAAGGGATGTGTAGAATCTCCATACTGCCATAAATTCATATACCAAGTTTCATAATATCATCTTATACAGTTTTTAAGTTATTGCGGATCCAGATTCTCTGACAGAAAGACGGAGGGCAAACCTATAGTCCCTGCCAGTGTAAGCACCGGTAGGGGACTAAAAAAAAAAGATTCACTTAAATCATTTTTTTTTAAATTTAACCGTCAATAAAAAATATTGGACATTTTCTGTCTCATATGACATTGTAGAGATATTGTAAATTAATATTTATGATGCTTCATCCTAGAATATACAAACTTAATAAATGAAACATGAAAGAAAGCTTCTTGCAAAATATGATTAATTTAGTTACAGAATGGTGAGAAAGATTTATATTTCTTTCAAGCCAACAACAATGAACATGAACAGGTTTAAAGTTCTTCCATCACCAATTATGTCAATATGTAATTATGTGTGTATTAACATAACAGAAGTGCAGTACATAAAAATCATACATCTTGAAACTAAGAATATCTACAAATCATTCAAAACTAGAATTATCAAAAAAGGGGATCAAAACTTATCTTCATGTAAAGTTACTCGTTTCCATTAACCCGACCGACTCTATTTTTTTGTACCAACCCTTAACTTTTTTTTCCTAACATTTGGGTAGTTGCAAAACACTGTTTTTCCCTGCTGTAGAAGCAAACATATGACATCACACAAACTGACATCATTAACCCTTTCCCCTCATATAGACTCATTTTGACGCACTCAATAGGTACATGTACCACATAAAGCCTGATCTGCAGAAAGCCAAACTCAAACCTTACCAAATTTAATTACAAAATCCTCATTTCCAGACCACTGAGGAGCAGCGAACAGCATAAAACCTGATCAGCCTGCGAGTTACTCGCAGGCTGATCTGGTTTTATGTTGTTCGCATAGGTCTTTTCTTGGTTTCCTCTATGAGGGAAAGGGTTAAAGTTCCTTGTCACCAATACTTATGTTTACGTGTCTTTTTATTATTATCATACAGCCCTCACTTCTTATGATGCAGAGTATAATAATTGAGATTACTACTGAATAATGGTTTACCATAAATAACAACTCCATGAAACTCCTCATTTTCCCCAGAACATGATTAAATGCAGATACAAATGTAATGCTGTGTTTTATACACACTCAATGGTTTTTTTGTTTTTGTTTTTTTAACAAAAGATAATTGCTTTACACCATTATTATTACACCATAATTAATGTATTTGTCTGTTTTCTGTTTTTCTGGGGGGGTTTTTCTGACAACATTATGTTTGTTTCAATTACATGGCAAATTACATGTAGATATGATGGAAAACAAAATGGATTCACTCGGCAGCAGTAAACCCTTGTATGCTTAAATAAAACTATAATGATATTGCTCAGAATTCCTGTTTATCACTGAAAAAATAATATCTGTGAAATCATATGTACACCATCAAAATTCAAAAACAAAAACAATAACAAGAAGTGTGTCCACTGAGCATGTGATGCACCCCACTTAAGTCAAGGGCCATAACTCTGCTATCACTCAATGAATTTCAAAACAACACCCAAGGTGTACAATTTTGCAAGCTAGTTAAGTAAGTGGTATATAATCCTGTGAAGTTTTATGGCTCTATCTCATATAGTTTAGAAGATATGCCCAATACAAGAATTTGTGGAGGACAGACAAATTGCCACTCAGCCCAGCGCCATGGGGGGCATAAGTAGAAAAACAAACATTAATACAAAATAATCACAGTATTGGTGATATGGAATTATTGTTCATCATTTTACATTATACTTTTACCTAACTCCCAGCCTAGGAACTATCACAAGAGTGTTCTTGGAACACATGTGTCACCTGCTGAAGTGTGA
This sequence comes from Solen grandis, assembly GCA_021229015.1. NCBI lineage: Eukaryota > Metazoa > Mollusca > Bivalvia > Adapedonta > Solenidae > Solen > Solen grandis. Next base: position 4,151,075 of record CM037794.1, on the reverse strand, counting down.
TGGAAAAAATGTGATAGACAGACAGGTGGATGTACGGACGACGGAAAAGTGATCCCTATGTGTCACCTCTGCTTACAGCAGGTGACACAAAAAGTACTATGTCATCATTGTAATAACAAACTAGACTCCTTTTGTTCTGAACAAAAGATAGGGCTTTCTGCACTGCAAACCATGTCAAACCTGATCATACTTATTTACTTTTCTGACATACACCATCTTCAAAAATTGAAGAAATTCCGTCCCGAATTGACAGCTGTAGAGTGCAAACATAAATATATAGCAGAGGAAATCTGTGATGTCATATAACATAATTTAAATTTTAAAGTCATTGCATTCAAAAGGGAATATGTGACTTTGTTTTCAGTTATAATTTCATAATGCTAACTTTTCCAGAACCATCTTTAAGATAACTACAATAATACTCAATCTTCGTGTTCTGCAAGGGAATGAAGTATCACTAGTCCTCTTAACATGCTAAAAAGGTATACAAGATTCCTTTTCTACGAAATATTCATTTCTCATATCTTCATTGAAGTTTCTTGTTCAATTGAAGGGGGCATAGAGCATTAAAATAAATTACTGTATCACATTTTACCTTTAATGTAACAGAAATAAAATTTAGAATAATATGTGGGATCAACTGCAGAAGCACAAGGAAAACTGTTGTCTTTTTTTTCAGAAATACTTACTTTCATGCAACTATGATGTCCGATTTTAAAAATCCAGGTACCGTTCGAAAGGTCTTCTGAATTCAAACATGTACTTACTTTATGTTTAAACCTATCTGTTTTTGCGATATATAAAGTTATTCCTCCCCCCAAAAAGGCAAAAATCGGCAAAACAATATTCATGTCAACTACTACCATTTGACAAATAACTTAATAATTAATAGACCGATCATTAAGATCTGCATAGCATTAGAACCGCATTGAATCAAGATAAAAATATTGTTCTTTATGATATTTTCAACAAGAGGGCCAAGGTGGCCCTAAAGACTCTCACCTGAGAAAAACTGCCTTCATTACCTGAACAAGTTACTAAATTATAGCATAGTTGTACTGAAGACATAATCCATCAGATTATTTATAATTCCATGAACTAAAGAGAGCCTGTTGTCGAAATTTAATAAATTGACTGAAAAATTATGGCTTAAAACACACAAATTTAAACATCAAAAGGGGCATAATCTTGACCTAATTGGCAGATGTCAGCCATTATCGAACTTGGCAGAAAGAATATGGCTATAAACATTGTTCTAAAGTTTGAAGATGATTGCTTAAGAAATGAAGATGCTAGAGTGCAAAGTGTCAATGACAATGTGAAATCTAGCTTTTTTCAATATTAAAAGGGGCATAACTCCTGACATAATAGGCCGATATCAGCCATAATCGAACTTGACCAAGATTTTATGGTAATAAACATTTTCATAAAGTTTGAAGATGATTGCTTAAGAAATGAAGATACTAGAGTGCAAAGAAACTAATTGTGGACGACGAACGGACGGCGGATTGACGGACGGACGGACAGACAGACGGACATTCATCGATTCTTATAGCTCATCTTGAGCACATGTGCTCAGGTGAGCTAAGAATTAATAGTTTCTTAGAAAAAAGCAACCAAGTGATTAGGACTAACTGCAGAAGTGCATGAAAGAATGGTATAAATTAATTTTTATTTCTCATCTAACTTTCTTATATGATGTCCAATTTTAAAAAAGAAAGGCCTTTATATTTCCAACATTTCAGGTGTTTCATGTTTCAACTTTTCTGTTACGTGTTCTGAGATATAGAAAGTTATTTTTCAAGGAAACAGCAAAAAATCAGCAAAACGATGTTCATGTCTATTATTGCCCTTTCGACAAATAACTTTATAATTAATGGTCCGATCATTAAAATCTGCATACCATTAGAACCGCATTGCATCACGCTAATAATACTATTCTTTATGTTATTTTCAAAAATTAATAGTTTCTTAGAAAAAAGCAGTCAAATGATAGGGACTAACTGCAGAGATGCATGAAAGAACGGTTTAAATGAATTCTCATCTAACTTCTTATAGGATGTCCGATGTCCAATTTAAAAATGCTAGGTACCATTAGAAGGCCTTTAAATTTCCAACATTTCATGTGTTTAATGTTTCAACTTTTCTATTACGGGTTTTGAGATATAGAAAGTTATTTTTAAAGAAAACGGCAAAAATCGGCAAAAAGATGTTCACGTCTATTATTGCCTTTTGACAAATAACTTTATAATTTATGGTCAGATCATTAAAATCTGCATATCATTAGAACCGCATTACATCATGCAAAAAAATTGTCCATTATGTTATTTAAAAAAAAAAAATTAGTTTCTTAAAAAAAAGCAATCAAGTGATCGGGACTTACTGCGGGAGTGCATGAAAGTACGGTTTTGACTTGACTTGACTATTTGGGTTTACCGTCGCTTCGACAGTATTTCAGTCATATAGCGACGTCCAGCTTATAACAGGTGGAAGAAGAACCCAAATGCACGGAGACATCCGGGTAAAGTACGGTTTTACTGAATTCTTATTTTTCATGTAACTTCCTTATATTACGTCCAATTTTAAAAAGCTAGGTACCGTTAGAAAGGTCTTTTCATTTCCCACAATTCCCTCGCTTCATAATTGAATGTATCTTTAAACACTTTGTAGATACGGGTGGTTAAACCTTGAGATTACGGCAAAAATCATGGATAGATATGTTCATATCGTTTTGTTTTTCCCTATAACTTAATGAATATTAGGTCAATTTTAAAATTTAAACACCAAAAGAGCGGCCAGGCATTGATCTACAAATTATATCTATACTCTTATTAACAAAAATCAATAATTATCGAGATATAAGTAATTTAGTGAGCCTAGGGTTGCAACATTTTTGTTTTTCTGCAATAACTCAACTGATTCAACCCCGATCTTCAAAAACTATATATCATCTGAAAGGCCTTTCAAAGCACTACAAATTATACACATTGTGTCTCGATAAAATATTTTTCGTTTTTGAGATATTTAAGGCCGAAGAAAAAACCGATAACTGAAATATGACCTTGACCTTTGTGATTTTCCGGAAACGGATGTCACCATGTTAAACGGGATACTAAGTTGCATATTAAATGAAGGTTACATGTAAATCACTAAAAAAATAAAGCCTGCAGTGCCTAAAAACCGGTTATTTTAAATGCAAAATTGCTTATTACGTTCTGACGTTAAACGTCAGTTGTCATGGAAGACAAAGAAGATCCCAGGACACATATGCTGTCCAACTGTCATGCTTCTAGCTCATCAGGAGCCTTTGTAATACAAAATTATGTTTTTATGACCAAAGTTCGAATCTTGATTTTGACATAAAATTTCAAAAAATAAAACTTTTGAATTTTGAAAAGTATGCACATCTACATCCTAATTTACACTTTCTGTGAAAATATTAGGCCGTCTGGACTAATACTGACGGCTGCAGAGCGCGAACCAAATTTGGTAGCATTTGTCAACTGACGTCACATGACGTCATATGAAGATGAAAATTGGTGCATTCAAAAGGGCCAAAGTCACTCTGATTACTGTTAAAATTTCATGCTGCTGGCTTATTGGCAACCTGTTTTAATTTGAACATCAAAAGGAGGAAAAATAACAAGAGCTATCACTGAAGGTGATTAATACCCCCGCAAAATACTTTAATGCAGGAGAAGCCAGACTTCAGGCAGAGCATAGATAAGAACCTGTATACATAGTATATTGGTTGTGATAGTAATAAGTAAGTAAAGTTTTTATTTAAAGTTGATAGAGAGTCAATAATGGTTGTTTGTCACAGTAGTTTAAAAATATAAGGTTACAGTTCTTGGACACTGCACTTCTCCTAGTCGCCATCTGTTTACATTTTAAGTTTCAAGTATATACCATGTATAATATTCGAGTTATGTTCAGGACAAGAAAAACAAGGAAAAGTAACAAAGGGAAATAACTCTGTAATTACTCTAGATAGAGTTATGGTTCTTGTGCACTGCACTTCCTCATATTGTGGTTGACCATTGTATGAAATTGTTTTGAAATCCAACCAGTAGTTTACCAGTTATACTCTGGACAAGGAAAAGTAACTAAGGGCAATAACTCTGTAATTCCTATAGATAGAGTTATGGTTCTTGTGCACTGCACTTCCTCATATTGTGGTTGACCATAGTATGAAATTGTTTTGAAATCAAACTTGTACTTTTCAAGTTATGCTCCGGACAAGGAAAAGTAACAAAGGGCAATAACTCTGTAATAAGTCAAGATGGAGTTATGGTTTTTGCACTGCACTTCCTCTCCAATTCCAATTGGTTTTCAAGTTATGTTACCGGACAAGGAAAATGCAACGGACCGCTGGACCGACCGACCGACCGACCAACCGACCGACCGACCACCGGGTGACTCCTATATACCCCCCCAAACTTTGTTTCGGGGGTATAATAATTATAACAAGTATTATGAAGTATTGCTTAGGCAATACTAAGTCCCCACTGGCAAATGGAAAACTAAGACCCCCCCAACACACACACAAACACAACCTGTTTATTTCAGTCATATAACAACTTCCAGCTAATTACAGGTGGAGGAAGACCTGAGTGCAGAGAAACTGCTATTTAAAAAAAAAATCTAATTCCAAGGGCCTAACTCCGTCAAAAATCAATGGACCGGAACGAAACTCAAACTTGATCTGTAACTCATGGTGATAGACTCACACACCAAAAATTTGATGAATATCTGCAAGCATTTAGAAAAAACACCAAAAATTAGATGAATATCTGCAAGCGTTTTGAAAAAAAGTCCGGGAAAACTGCTATTTTTACGAAATTTTCTAATTCCAAGGGCCGTAATTCCGTCAACAAGAGGCCCATGATGGCCCTAAATCGCTCACCTGAGATAAATAGGTTGACCCAAGGAACATCTGTTCCAATTTATTTTAAAATCTGGCCAGTAGTTTTGAAGAAGATGATTTTTAAAGTTTTTCATTTTTGTTTCTTTTTGTAGCCATGGCAACCCGAGTTCTATATGGATCAAGTTTATTTTAGCAACTTTTGTGGGAAAGGGTTTACCCAAGGATCATTCCTGCTAAGTTTAATCAAATTCTGTCCAGTGGTTTCAGAGAAAATGTTGATTTAAGTTTTCCCTATATACATATAAGGCAAATAAGCCCCACCCCTGGCGGCCATGTTTTTTACAGAACGGAATTTTTTTTAGCAACTTTGGTAGAGGTTGACCCAAGGAACATCTGTACTAATTTATTTTAAAATCTGGCCAGTAGTTTTGAAGAAGATGATTTTTAATGTTTTCATTTTTTTCTCTTTTTGTTGCCATGGCAACCAGAGTTCTACATGGTTCAAGTTTATTTTAGCAACTTTTGTGAAGGTTGACCAAGGATCATCCCTGCCAAGTTTAATCAAATTTGTCAGTGGTTTCA
>CM037794.1:4095526-4145526 GCA_021229015.1 Solen grandis | reverse complement strand
AAGACCTCCTGTTTGCTCAAACAAATCTACACAATCTGCATGGCACACAAAAAATCCACTTTTTAATATACCATTTAAAGTTCAGTCAATTAATATTCATGAAGTCATAAATTTGTATATGAATATTCATGAGGTAAAGGGTTAAATTACCAATTACTTTTAAACATGGGTTTACATGAGATAAGAAAAATGGTTGCTGTATCAAAACAAATACAGCGACTCTGATAAATCTATACACCTTTCACAACCTAAGAAAATAAATGGAATTCAACTGAAGGAGTGAAAGCTGCTCAGTAAATTAACAGTTGATATTTAAGTTTATTTTTCCTTGTCCAGGTGATGCTTAGAGGAGTGAAGGGTGTGGAATAAGTAGGTAAAACATACTGGTGCTATGTATGATGAATAAAGCATGTCATATGTTGCAAGTGGCTAACCAAAGAGGTAATCATCTTAAAACATCAGATCACTTTCAGTTTTATCTCGCTACACATGACTAGAGCCATCATTGAAGATGATTAATTCTGCTGCTACAAAGCTTGACTCAACAATTATAAAAAACATTCAAGGGTAATAACTCTTCACAAATTCACATTTAGAAAACTGTGTATGCCAACAGAAGTTGTGTCCCTTGCACTGATAGTGCATCTGAAAAAGCAAGCATTCTGAAGTAAAAGGGTGGCATTAATTCTACAGAGTGACAGAAAAAGAGATGTGCCTTTCACTGGTGCTGGATTCTCTGCCAATTAACAAATAAAAATGTTCGCTGTAGTTAATAAAAGGAAAATCTACAGATAATAAACTCTTAAAAAAAGTACAGGACATAAGGAGAAGCAATATGCATGCTACCTGTATAACTCTTCATTTCACTGGATTATGAGCAAAAATATAATGATAGACTTTGGTATTCTTTATAGGTAGAAATGCTGCCCATCTTTGGATTTTCATATTGTCAAGATTGGGTTGTGAAGGACTGGCAAAGGAAATCACCCTGGCTTTGTTTTGAGGAATGGTTCGACTTGGGCATAGATGGACAAGTGGAAAATGTAAACATGCATGATAAAGAGGTATTGCATGGTTAATGTGTTCCCCTTATAGACATCCTATTCATTCTATATCATGCACAGCTTTAAAGAAACAATATGACACACCACTAGTAAAACAATGCTTAGGTTCACTTTTATCAACATATTGCATTATTATATGATTACATGTATGAAACTCTAATAAAAAAGGAAAAACATCATTCAGAGTAATATTTCATCATTATATCAATAACAATAGATTAAGATCTTAAATAACATATACCCGGTATTTTACCCAAAAATATAAAGTATTACATATATAATTACTCACAGGAGTAAGTTTCGGAAATTCCTGTTCTACAGACATTAGTGTCTGATTTTAGGATAGGTTGGAGGAAGGTATAAATTTGGGAGAGAAAAAAAAAGCTTCATATAAGCATGCTACTCCATCATCAAATCAATATGCATGAAAAATTTAAATCAGTGATTGACTTTAAGAATAACTTACATGATTTATTTCTTTTCTTAACTTTGCTATAGACAACTCAAGGTATATGAAAGTGTGTAGGCCCTAGTGTTGGGAATCAGTCTGGAAAAAAAAAAAAAAAAATGTCAATCTTTCTTTCAGATTGATTAATGATTAATCAATGACTTTTTTACTAGTACTTGCAAACTGTTATTTCATATACAGACTGTACTAAGAATTTAAAGCTTGTGTGACTTAGGATAAATATTAAAACACAGCTTTAAAATTTGAATTTTTTTATTATTTGTACTATTTTATAATTTTCACAGTTGCAAGTCAAAATATTGTTGTAGCAATGTAGACCGTAAGGGCAGTGACAGCCTACAGTAATGTTGTTACCAGCCAAATGAACGCTACTCTGTTTAAAATCATAAAATGTATATTTCCTTGACTAATAAAAAATCATTGACAATTAATTCTGCATGATCTTTCTCAATGATCCATCGACAAACTGATAAATCAGTCCAAAAATTGTAGGACATTCAGTCTTCTTTATCAACCTCTGAATATGGAATGTAATTAGAATCTTACTATTGGGTAACAAAAAGAGGATGCCTTTTTCAGGAAACAGTTATTAATGAACATCTTCTTCAAATGTACAACTTTTAATAAATTTATGGTGATGATGTCATTGACATTAATAGCATGACAAAAGAGCAAGCAAGTATCAATGCAAATTTAAGCACTGCAAGTCACTTATAAGCTTCATAAAGGAAAAAATACACAAAAAATAAAAAAGAAAGCCACAGATTCTTAAGCAAAATTAAAAAAAATGAGAAGTGTGTTTACAAAGATATTATATATTGATACATAGTGCAATTAACTATCAGGTCTATGATTATTTGTAATTTGTATACATCAATATATCTGTTACATTTTATCTTTTCATAAGTACCAAGATGCGATACATTCTTATTTCTAATATTCATGGCTACTACGACAGAGAATTTAACTGAAATTATATCTTAAAATACCTGAATATCAGTTGAAGGAAAAATGCATATTATACATGCTGTATCTAGAAATCTGACAATCAAAACCTCTTCTAATTCTTAAATTTGTCCATACTTTAGTTTCATACAAATCAACTGACTGACAGCTTTTCACAAATCAATAATCAATAACAAATTTGGGCTTTTAAAATAATTTTCACAAAATATAGACAAGTCCTTTCATACAATCCATGCAATCTACAAAAATTCCTTTTTCCCCCAATTAAATGAAAAAAAAAAAAGACTTACTCAGGAATTCATTTGTTCAGGAGACACATATGATGATCTTATAACATTTTTTTTTTTAGATAGGTTTGTTTATTATGTATGTCCAACCAATAGTATTTCAGTCATTTGGAGACTTTCTTTTAATAAATCATTTTTCATTGATCATTTTTCACCGACTGGACATAAAAAACAACAGCTTTTAAAAATACATTATGATCACTGAACAGAATGAAACCTAATCTGACTGTAAGTTACAGGCTGATCAGGTTTTATAACAGTCACCAAGGTCATTTGGCAAGGGGTAAATAGGGCTTGAGACTATAACAACTAGAGTACATGGGGCATCTCTCAACCAACTCCTGTCAATCTAGCTTGTTCAAATTCTTTCAGAAAGTAACTTAAACTACATTCTTCTGACAACAGTGCATGCCTGCACATGCTGATCATTTATTCTACTAATACCAGTTGCTCTCTTGACAAGTGACACTGGAAGTTTACTGCTAGCTGCTGCTAATCATTTACCTACACATGTGGCTATTCGGTCCTTTGAAGGTCTCAATGAAAAAAAAAAAGTGGTCAGCCACATTCAGAAACTAGTATAAACCTGATGAATAAATGAAGACTTCCCAATATCTTCAATTGAGTCAATCCGCTTCTACATGTAGCAATTTGCCCTAAATTATACACTAGCCTGTCCCAAGGTTATCCATGAAAACAAGAGAAATATGGTAGCCAACCTTAATGACAGTTCCTGAGTTGGACCAGTACTTTGTGTCTGGGAAGGCCATGAAATATCTTTGTCCCCAGCAAGGTTCCAACCCCCAACTTTCAGATCTGCAGTCATGCAATGATTTTTTTACATATGCATCCTGCATCAAAGATGTAATGCTTCTGATGTGGATGCAATGTTGTAATTTCACGCCAACCACTGGATGCATAAAACATATGGAAATCTTATTGAAATAAAAGTATGATACATACTTTCCGTAATGGTAAGGGTGAAAAATCACAACATTTCTGCCTAATTTCTTGATTTTACTATCTCAAATTTTGCAGGGCGAGAGATAATTGTTGAAATTTGCTTCGTACTCATTTTTTTAAAGCCTAGTGAGTAATACATTGCAATTTGTAAAACACTGGCTATGTATTGTACCTATAGTATAAAAGACAAGAACACCTGCAGGCAACATAGTTTCATACATGAATCAGAGATTCTATTCCTCTACTGAATTCCACTCCTTGATATTGCAACTATTGTAGATGATGCCTGTAAACAGATATCATTAACTTAACATGGATATGAGAACTGCTCTAAACAAACTGGACTTAAGCAACCAGACTGACAGTATTTGGTTGTGGATAGATATAGCAGTCAACAGAGGTGAGTGCATGCATAATTAAAAGTTACTGGAAGCAAAAGTGAAATATTCTTATGTAAGCCTAAAGGTGAAAAAGGTGACAGTCTTGCGAAAGGAAATGAATGAGTGATGATTTTATACTTTTCAAATACTGATACAATACCTTCTCATTATAATTAAAACATAAAGCATTACCATTTCTAACTACTCCTTGAATGTAACTTTGGATTTTTATAACCTCTAGTCTACACTGAATTACAAGTCAACTCCACTTCTGACTTAGAGCTTCAATCTCCCAGTTACCAAAACATTAAATGTCAAATAAAATTTAACTTCTTCAAAACAACAATCAATCCACTCTTTCTTATCCACGGCTTTGCTAGTAACAGTACCCTGGAATCACATCTCTCAATCACGATCTCTCCTGATTGGCCTCGTCAAACTTGGCGCGCTTACATCTTGTATCAGCAGTCGCGATATCACAGGCTCTCTCCTGTGAGTGGCAACTATACCGGATCTATCACACGATGCTTTGAAACAACATCACACTGCCGCAGTTCTGTAGAGATATTGCAGATGTTAGCAGATTTTACAATAGATGATCCCTCTTTTAAAACTGAAAACGAAAAGAAATCTGATGTTGCTATTGCAAATTCCTGGCATTCCCTCAATACAGATCTGCCGTTTGTCAAATGACAAGCAAGTAGTGAAAAGTATTGGCAGCATTCTGCATGAAATATGTCATCATCCGTCCAGGGGCTGACCTAAATACACCATTGTCACTTCAGTATTGCCATACACTGCGGACACAGAGGGGTAAAGTCTTGTATCTACTGGTAAACCCCGGAAAGCCACTCCTGCAAAAGAAACAAATATGCATTTTTAAGCCATAATTAAAAATGTGTTTGTTTACTATGCTCCTACCCAGAATATTTAAGATCTAGGCAAGAAGGGATTTTTATTTGAGAATATTTTTTATAGGTCTGACAAAACTAAATGGTCTCCAAGATTAAGGGATGAACATATTACAAAGCTTACTTAAGTCTTTATTTAAAACAATGAAACATTGTTTTGCTAACAGTTAAAAGTACACAGGATATTCACTGAAAGTGTTCATTATTTACAGAATACAGAAATTATTAAACACATTTGAAACAACAAAGTTCGGCAGAGTCTTCTTTCCTATTTTAGCTGACTAATTAATTCGAACTGGTTTTGTTTGATAATTTCCCTATTCCACAAGATGCTACAGCAATACTTGAAGATAATTCCTGACCCACCTTCAATGCATGTGCCAGAGCAAAATAACTTGCCAATATGGTAATAGTACATACAACAGTACAGAAGCACACTGTAGCCATTGTAAATGCATCTTATTTTCAGTCACACTGTTCATGTGGATGCAAATGTCTGATGAATAGTTTAGAGGTTCTGACTAAATGTTTAAGTTTTTCACGACATCTAGGCCATCGCCAACAACCTTAATTTTTTTTCTTTGAAAAACAGCCAAGCTAACTAGCAAAATGAAATAACAACAAAAGACATGAGGTTAAAATAAGATACACTTACCTAAAAATTCATAATTTTTTTCAAAAGCTAATGTATTATCATCACAGTCTAAAATCACTCGTATTCTTTCACCAACCTAAAAAATAAAATAAATTACAAATTATTAATGATATATTTTAATCAAAAACCTCTTGCTCTCGCACACACACATGCACACTGTGGTTCAATGCTATCTGTCTTTCTCTCTTGGTTACTTTCAAAATAAAATAAGGAAATGCTACACCGATGCCCCGCTGGCATACGTTGGTCACAACCAAATGTTTGCTTGTATTATTCAAAGTTTATATCTTGATGTGCACTTGTATCAAATTTCATGATGATGTGAAGTCATCCACGCTCATAAAAAAAGCTAAAACACAAAGGTAAACCAGAGGCAGAACAACTAAATTCACCATGTTCATTCTACCATGAAATATGGGTCAAAGCCCAAAAATTGTTTAAAAATTAAATAGCTCATATCACAGTGTATTTGTGGACCAAGATTCATGGAGATGTCTTCATAGAAAAAAAAGAAAAACCTGTGGTGTGATGGATGAACGTACGAACAAACGGATGGACGCACAGACTGAAAATTTATGTTACTCACAACGCATTTGGCGGGGCATAGAAAGCATAATGTTACAATTATTGTTAGAGTGTGTGCATCAAAGGCATCAGGTACAATTTTACAAGTTATATAGTTTAACACAGATGTAATAAAATAGAAAAAATCAAACTCAGTACTGTTATGTTAGTAATGTATATTGGAAAATGTCAGTACATGTAATTTCCTCTTTCATAATGTCCGAGTTGTCATTCCTGCGGGACGGTATAATGCATTTCAAGCCTACCTACAATAGTTGCCATTGTTAAGCTGATAGCCTTGCCCCATTGTTAGGCTGATTTACGGTTTCATCAGACACAATTTAACGCCTACATTACGAAAAGAGGAAATTCATGCTGCAATAAATTTGGTCAGCAATGATAAGACCTTGAAGAACTGCTTATATATACATTAACTGATCAGGACTCAAAATGTCAAATGCAAATGCACAAATGGCTCTGACAAACAGAATTTTCAAATTTGACTATTTTCCTTGTGTTTTTGTTACAGATCTGTCTTACACTTACAGAAGTTACAGTATTCTGACTTGTTTAGCAGACAAAACTCAAAGCAGGCAAAATAACAATGTCAGTCTAAATCTATTGTTTAAAATGTTTCATTCTCTGCACATCTTTGGCTCATATTAATTTATTGATAAATTGCACATCATGGAAACGATACAGTGACTCCAATTTGAACCGTTCCTGGACTCATAAAAAAATTATCACTTCCAACAGAAGTCCTGAATATCATTTGAACACTTTAAATTTGATACCATCAAAACTAAGATTTTGATGAACCTATATCTTTTTATCAACCTTGGGCTTTCACTAATTCCAAACACTCCTCTTAATATCATGTTATTTTTACATTCATACAACTCAACAGTAGAATTAAATAATGTTCATTACAAAATTATTATGTTAATTTTGAAAGAAAAAAATGTTCTATTACTATATGGGCTATATTTTCATTTTATATGAATCTGAAATATCCGCACAAATATGAATCATGTCATAAAATTGGTTAAATGAAGAAAACAACAAGAATGAAAATCAAAAACAAATTAACAAACATAAAATTAAAATTTCAATGTGGAACAAATAGGCTGGTTATACTTAAATATATATTTACTCAATACAGAAAGACGAAATACTCATTTATCTTTTAATTGATGGGTAACAAAAATAAAAATCTGGGATACACAATTATTTTGTAAGCCTTGAATAACATTGCTGACAGCCCACATGACAATGCTTATACTCATTTGATTTGACATTTGACTTGTTCTAAATACTCTGATTAGTAGAACTTCTCACCTAGTAATGGAAACTGTGGGTGTACTTATTTTTGTGTTTCATTATTGATTATAGAACATAAAAAAGTAAATGAATAAAAATATTGTTGTAATTAACAATGGCTACTCAATAAAGTTAACAGGGTAACAGCAAATGGATGACCCCCTTACTGGGTAACAGCAAATGGGTGACCCCCTTACATGGTAACAGCAAATGGGTGACCCCCTTACAGGGTAACGGCAAATGGGTGACCCCCCCTTACAGGGTAACAGCAAATGGATGACACCCCCCTCCACCCACCCTTGTGTGAAACCCTTTGGGTAACAGTTTCCTTTTATTCTTGCAAAATTTTCCTTTCATCCTATTTCCCTCTTACACATCTTTGATCTTGCTTTTGAACTTCCTGGTGACAAAAACAATGGCAAACTTTAATATTTAATCTATCTATCTATATATACTGCACAAACTCCCCTTTCGGGTATTACTGGCAGGTAATCACACACATCTACAGTTGCAATATAAAAACATATGTTTTTGTAATATATACAAAACATAAAACATCATGAACTCAATCCATGATTTTATTACCTGATACTTTGGTGCATTGTTCAGAAGTGGGAAGTTCCCTTGGGAATCCCCATTATGCATTAAGTGATTATCTACTAAGTTCCAGCCCCATGATTGTTCATCTCCTCCTAACAATGCTGAATATCCATGACACTGTAAATTGGCATTTTTGGTTGCTAAGCCAATCACTGCTATAGTTCCAAGGGGACCCTCCCACACAACTTCCCAACAATGACGCCCCTGTTTGAACCCTAGTTTGCCCCTACAGGCATCTGTACTCTGTGCTACCGGGTTTCTGTGCAACGTAAATCCGTTTGGTTTTATGTAAATGTTTCTTGAACAATCATTTGGATTCCAGGCATGATAAAAGGCACGCAGTTTTGCCTTGTAGGTTGGGCAACTACTTAAAATGTCAGACTTTAGGGCTTCTTCAGCTAATTTCCTTACGCAATGTAGTCTCCAAACGTCATTATTTTCGTCGTTTAGAAATTTATACCACTGCTTGCACACAAGCGAACAATTTCGTAAGTCATTGATGTCCAAAAATGAAAATAGATTTTCTAATACGCTGAAAGGCAGAAATTCGGCAGCCATTTTGGGAATTTCACCCTTCCGACTGGCATCTGACTCATTCTTGTGTAAAAGGGAATGGTTTTAGCGTAAATTCGTTTCGTTTTAGGACCTTGTCCCAGTCTAGCATAATCTCGCCAATTGCGAGAGTAATGGATATATCGAGATTCAAGATGGCAGCGCCCATGAGTAATTTCTTGCCATGCCTGTAGCAGACTTCGCTTTGTGATGTTCTTCAATTTGTCATCGTATTTCAGCAAGTTTAAGGTATTTTGATAACAAAATAAAGTAGTGAAACGTTTGTTGTAAAATAGAAAACTGTTTAATTTCCGCGACATACTTTATTTACCGAAACATAACCAAGGTCAGAATATCTCCATTTCAGTAAAGTCATGGTTGTTTCTTTCCCAACAAAATCATATCCAAGCATAACTAAATTTATTAATAGAAATGCAAAAGTTCCCCCACATAAAGTCATTATCAAACGCGCACTATTCGAAATTCACCACCCATTAAAATTGTGTTAAAATGACTATTCAGCCATAACGACGCAAAATGATTTAGTTTGTAGTTTATCCCAAAATAATAGTTATTTTTGTGAATATTTATATATGTATTTTCATGTATGAGTGTTAAGGAAGTGTATGATAGTTTACCCATACACCCGTGTTTTGCATTGTAGGAAAAATAAATATTGCATCACTTTTTTTTCTCTTTTTTTTTTTTTAATACTAGATCTTACTTTTACCTGTGACATAGTCTGAATCTGAATAGGGTACATTGTAGATCCCAATACTGGGTTTCACACAATGGAAATTCAATCAGAGTTACAAATAAATGTTAAAAACCAAATTTGACAAACCAGGAAGCATCATACTGTTATGGATATCACTTGTGAACATATACACAACGGGTCCTACTAAATTACGCCATCCAGGATTATACGCCATCTATACGCCATCCAGGGTTCTATGGCGCCACCCGCTTTATTACTGGTCGTATAGGTATAAAATTTCACCAGTAGCTTTGTAATAGCCTTTTACATCATATGTGCAAATTTCATTGATATATTTTATTTTTTTGATGCTTAAATCCAGTTTCAAAATTCACTTAAAGATCTCGCCGGGTGGGGTCTTGACGCCGTCCGGGGAATGAAGACGCCACCCGTGTTATTTCAAGTCGTATTTGTATGAAATTTCACAAGTTGTTCTGGAATATCATTTTACAACATCTGTGCAAATTTCATTCGAAAATTTTATGTTTTTATTGCATAATACCCTTATTCCTGTTTCCCTCGATCTCGCGGATCTCGCACTTGTAAACTTGGTACGGTGCTATTATGCGGGTACCAAATCCGGATCTAGGGGAATCTAGTGTGTTCGTGCCTACCGGTTTATTTTAAATAAGAAAAATAATTAAAAAAAAATAAAAAAAATAAGAAACTATAACATGTGTTAAATTCATTAAATTCATTTAAATTATGTTTCAAATCACCACCTATACTACGGCGGTCAGACTCAAGTAGGAATATACGCTACTGTATAGTACCACCGCGCCACCCGTGTTTTTTTCTACTCAAGTATCTTTAAATAAGAAACATAATTAAGAAAAAATTAAGAAACTATAACATGTGTTAAATTCATTTAAATTATGTTTAAATCACCACCTATACTACGGCGGTCAGACTCAAGTAGGAATATACGCTACTTTAGAGTACCATCGCGCCATCCGTGTTTTTTTCTACTCAAGTATCTTTAAATAAGAAAAATAATTAAAAAAATTTTAAGGAACTATAACATGTGTTAAATTCATTTAAATTATGTATTAATTTTTTTTTTAAATCTCACCCTACACCACGGCGGTCAGACTCAAGTAGGAATATAAGCTACCATAGGAACACCGCGTCATCCGGGTTTCTATTGGTCATATCAATATTGAAATTTGCCAAAACATAGAGAAGACTATATCCTAAAGTGTGTGAAAAAAATATTAGTTCAACCTTTTTTTTTTTCTTTTTGTTTTTTGTTTTATGCACTATTTTTTTTAATCCATACATATACCACGGCGGTCAGAATATTCACTACTCCAGTATCATCGAGCCACCCGGGATTTTACTGGTCATATTTATAGGAAATCTGACCAATTCATAGAAAAGACTATGAACTAAAACATGTGTAAATTTCATTTCAAATTGTGCATTTTAATTATTTTTAAAAACTCCACTTTTACCACGGCGGCCAGACTCGAATAGGAATATACGCTTCTTATATATTATTACCGCGCCACCTGGGTTTTTACTAGTCATAAGAAATACAATGTATTAACAATTCATAGCAAAAAACTTTGACCTAAAACACGTGTAAATGTCATTTCAAAATGTTATCTTTTAGAGCAATTTTTTTTTTATCCAACCCTTTACACCGGCGGTCAGACTCAAATAGGACTATTCACTATGCCAGTATCATCGCGCCACCCGGGTTATTAATGGTCATATTTATAAATCTTACCAATTAATAGAGAAGACTATATCCTAAAATGTGTGTAAATGTCATTTCAAATTTTACTCTAGTATTGCATTTTTCATATCGCACCCGGACGCCGGTAAGACTCTAATTGGAATATACTTTACCCTATAGTTTCACCGCGCCACCCGGGTTTCTACTGGTCATATGAACATAAATACTTACCAATCAATTAGATTCTAAATTGTGTGTAAATGTCATTCAAATTCATTCGTTTATCGCAATTTAAGGATTGTTCATATCGTACCGTATACGACGCCGGTAAATTGGAATATCCGCGACTCTATATTATCATCGCGCCACCCGGTCATATTTATCAGATATCAAATTCATAAATCTAATTCATAGAGAATACTTTATTTAAAAATGTTAGTAACTTTCGTTTCAATATGTTATTCGTTTAGGCATTTTAAAGATTTTCATGTCGCATTCTATACGACGCCGGTAAAACTCTAATTGGAATATAAGCTACTCTGTAGTATGATCGCGCCACCTGGGTTATTAAAAGTCATATCAACATAAATACTTGCCAAATCAAAGAGAATACCCGATTATAAATTGTGTGTACTTTTTTTTTTTGCCAAATTCCATTATTTTAGCACAGTTTAAGGGATTTCATATCGCACCCTATACGACACCTGTAAGATTCTAATTGGAATGTACGCTACCCAGTATTATCATCGCGCCACCCGGGTTTCTACTGGTCATATTACCATGAAAACTTACCAATTCATGGAAAAGGTACAAATAAATAATGTATGTAAATTTCATTTCCAAATTTTTATTCTTCTTCCGCAATTTAAGGATTTTTCATATCGCACCCTATGCGACGCCCGTAAGACTAGTTAGTAAGACCTTACCCCGTAGTATCATCACGCCACCCGGCTTTCTACCGGTCATATTAACATGAAAACTTACCAATTGATGAAGAAGGTTATAATAAATAATGTTTGTAAATTTCAATTCCAACTTTCTATTCTTTATGCGCAATTTAAGGATATTTCATATCGCCCCCCTTTACGACACCTGTAAGACTCGACTTAGTAATACGCTACCCTTAAGCTATTAATACCACGCAGTATCATCGCGCCACCCGGGTTTCTACCGGTCATATTAACATGAATAACTTACCAATTGATAAAGAAGGTTATAATAAATATTGTTTGTAAATTTCAATTCGAAATTTCTATTCTTTATGCGCAATTTAAAGATATTTCATATCGCACCCTATGCGACGCCCATAAGACTCTAGTTAGTAATTCGCTACCCCGTAGTATCATCGCGCCACCCGGGTTTCTACTGATCATATTAACATGAAAACTTACCAATTCATGGAAAAGGTACAAATAAATAACGTGTGTAAATTTCATTTCCAAATTTTTATTCTTTATGCGCAATTTAAGGATTTTTCATATCGCACCCTATGCGACGCCCGTAAGACTCTAGTTAGTAATTCGCTACCCCGTAGTATCATCGCGCCACCCGGGTTTCTACTGGTCATATCAGCACGAAAACTTACCAATTCATGGAAAAGGTACAAATAAATAACGTGTGAAAATTTCATTTCCAAATTTTTATTCTTTATGCGCAATTTGAGGATTTTTCATATCGCACCCTATACGACACCTGTAAGACTCTAGCTAGTAATACGCTACCCCGTAGTACCATCGCGCCACCCGGGTTTCTACTGGGCATATTATCATGAAAACTTACAAATTGATGAAGAAGGTACTAATAAATAATGTGTGTCAATTTCAATTCCAAATTTTTATTCTTTATGCGCAATTTAAGGATTTTTCATATTGCACCCTATGCGACGCCCGTAAGACTCTAGTTAGTAATTCGCCACCCCGTAGTATCATCGCGCCACCCGGGTTTCTACCGGTCATATTAACATGAAAACTTACAAATTGATGAAGAAGGTTATAATAAATAATGTGTGTCAATTTCAATTCCAAATTTTTATTCTTTATGCGCAATTTAAGGATTTTTCATATTGCACCCTATGCGACGCCCGTAAGACTCTAGTTAGTAATTCGCCACCCCGTAGTATCATCGCGCCACCCGGGTTTCTACTGGTCATATTAGCATGAAAACTTACAAATTGATGAAGAAGGTACTAATAAATAATGTGTGTCAATTTCAATGCCAAATTTTTATTCTTCTTCCGCAATTTAAGGATTTTTCATATCGCACCCTATGCGACACCTGTAAGATTCTAATTGGAATGTACGCTACCCTGCAGTATCATCGCGCCACCCGGGTTTCTACTGGTCATATTACCATGAAAACTTACCAATTCATGGAAAAGGTACAAATAAATAACGTGTGTAAATTTCATTTCCAAATTTTTATTCTTTATGCGCAATTTAAGGATTTTTCATATAGCACCCTATGCGACGCCCGTAAGACTCTAGTTAGTAATTCGCTACCCCGTAGTATCATCGCGCCACCCGGGTTTCTACTGGTCATATCAGCACGAAAACTTACCAATTCATGGAAAAGGTACAAATAAATAACGTGTGTAAATTTCATTTCCAAATTTTTATTTTTTATGCGCAATTTGAGGATTTTTTTATATCGCACCCTATACGACACCTGTAAGACTCTAGCTAGTAATACGCTACCCCGTAGTATCATCGCAATGTACCAATGCATAAAGAAGGTATTAATAAATAATGTGTGTAAATTTCAATTCCAAATTTCTCTTCTTTATTCGCAATTTAAGGATTTTTCATATATTTCTTATACGCGCTTATTTGTCGTTTTTTATTCTATTCTATTTAAGATTTATCTCACACTATTGTGATATTTGTCCAGTCAAAACTGGTTCATATAATACACAAAACAGGAAGAACGGTCCGTGCGATAAAAGGAGCATGTCAAATGTATTAATACCTCCTATGAATAAAAGACTATGATGCCATGCATACTAATAAGTCCTTAGGGTAAACTCAAAACCAATATTCTACTTTGTATTGTACTTCGAAATTACAACATCAATGAAGGTGGATAAATATTAGACTCTTAATTCTAATAAAACCAGTCTAAGTGTGTCAGTCTGCTTGTCCCTTATTTTGGCAATTATTGGAGTACTACTTGACCCAATCAAACCCTCGGGTCCTGTTTTGCCACCTGCTGGGTCCAGACTGATAACACAGATAAAAGCGGCCCCATAAAAGGGAGCTTCACATATCGCACCACCGGGGTTTTATTGACCATATCAATATGAACTTGGAATAGCAATATCCTAAAACCAGTATGAATTTCGTATTAAAAAAATAATCGTTTGTAAAACCTCACCGTATACCACGGTAATTTGCTTTATTTCAAGTATTTCAGCAATACACATCTCAGACCGTTATTTGCGGACAAGCAATACCCTCGCTCTCACAGGCACACGTACTCCCTCGTGGTGCGATATCACGCTGGGGCACCCATCAACCACCTGGAAAAAATTACGCAACAATTACCGTCTCGTGGAGTAAGACTGAAATTGACAGTTGTCAATAAGTTGTTAATAAGTTGAGTGCGTTATTGTTTAAAAGTGTTTTCAAAATTTTCAGACTATGCTTGCACAAAAGGTAAAAGAGTAATTAATTAAGTCTATATACGAATCTATATATGAACAAATTGCAAGGTTTGGATGATGGAGTTACATATCATAAAATAAGCAAGATCAATTATTCATTTCACATAAACGTAATAAAAGATAACATAAGATAACATACCCATGTCTGGTCTGGTGGCTGCCTTCTGAATCACCGTAAATACCGACATATCGCGTCTCTTGCTATATGCCTGTTTTTAGCATTGTGCAATCACACATCTACCACTACTTCTTCAGGATTTTACCCATAGGCAGAGAAAATATGCGTTTGACGGGATATACACAACGAAGAAAAGAAAAAACGTATAACTCTCAGTAATACCAGGCTCAACGACGTGGACGTGGTTCTACCATGAGCCCATATTTTTTTTTTAGTTTTTTTAATTAACACATTATTTTTTTATTTATTTATTTATTATTTTTTTTAAATTTTGTAGGGTACGTAATACTTTTGACTATCCTTCAACTTAACCAAGGCATATTGTCATTCAAACACAGCACATGTGACTGCAACATCCGAGATATTACATTCGCGATCTGCGAATGTTGCAGAAAAAATGCTCCGACAACCAGGACCTCACCATGCTTTCACACAACGAGTTAGCACATAGGACAAAACATTTGGGGAATGTGGATATTGAAGAAAACGAATGCTTTAACCTAAACACAGCATTATTATATAACATTTTCTTGCACCTTTGAGGTTGTGTACAAGAAGAATGCTTTTGCACATCCAAAAACAAATACAGCACTATTTTTAAAAAAGGTTGGCCTGCGGATATTGCGGAAAATGATATCACAAAAATAACATACACATCGATTACAGACAATATTTCACACAAAACAAATACAGCATAACATCGATTGGTTAACATATTTTAATGCACCGTCCGATTTGCGGATATTGCATTAAAATATGACGTTTCCTGTAGCGTACATTCTTGCAAGAGAGTTCAACGGAAACAGTCCCCATTAATGCTCTGAAGAAGAATATTTAGGAAACGGTTGAAGAACAGTAGGTTAAGTTATTTTTTTGCCTTTTCGCGAGAGTAGTTGTTTTAGAGTTCCTAACGCGTTTTACTTGTCCTGGTTTTCTAGCAAGTTTTGCAGCAAATGTTATGGTGAGTGAGCCATCAGACGAAGTTACGACATTCAATTGATCTGTTTAAATTTTATGAAACGATTGAGAATTTTTATACGCGATGACTCATTCATGGCTAACCACTCGTTATTAGATACTTTGAGGGACCGTGCGTGATTTGCTAGTTCAAAATTTCCTCGGTTGTGTAGTGAACCTCGAATGTCGATTAATTGATGTTCATCTATTTCACGTAACCTTTCTATTAAATGTGGAAGTTTAGAGACATGCCAGTTTCCTTCAAGTTTTATTTTGTGGTTCATGCTTTCGCAGTTATTATTTTTCCAGAACAGGGGTATACATGGCCGATCAAGCTTAGGTTTAAATACATTGGAGAGTAATAATGGTAGCAGTCTATCTTTTAGGTAGGTTCCACAAACATCAAAGTATTCCGTTATCAATTCCTGTTCCTTTTCCATAAACTCAACACGGTCCCTACTAGTTAAAATTCCAGTCTTACCGAAAAGCTTTGAATTTAATTTTTTTTTAATACTTTCATCGACCCCCAATTTATGCAAATTCCTATTTGAATTTTCCTCCAGATGCCTAGTACAGAGGATATGAGTTGAAGACGGGAAAAAGGTTTTAATAGCATTTACCAACGCACGTTCTTCATCGGTACCAAAAATAATTCTTTCCGTCGGAAAATCAACCCCTAAAATAGACCTTATCTTCCCTAAAAAATCGCAGTAGGAAGCATACGTACCCTCCCAGTGAATAAACACAGGCCCCAGAATTATAGGAGACGTGCTTGTGCCCTTCCTAACAATATTATCGTTTTGAAAAACTAAACTGGTCACATAACAGGCACCTAAGTTAAAAGTACGGTCAATGCCGAGAACATTTCCATTCATTATAGCATTTTTCATTAAATCTACTTGACTATCCGAATAACACATGATGTTCGGGGTTTTTTGATTGTCACTTGCTGTAACGGACCGAATAAAAGGATTTTTCTGAAGTTCATTTAAAATAAGTTGCACCTCGTCGGCAGAATTATTTAAGTATTGATGTTTGAGTTCTTTAGCGTTATGGTAATATTTGGCATTGTAAATAACCCGGTCCTTAATTGGATTTTCAGGGTCTATCTTATTAACTTCTTTCCTAATTTGTATTGGATTTATATTATATTCAATGCCATTAAGAATTGCCGACATTTGTTGATCATTAGTTCGTACGTATTCGGAAGACGTACTCTTCGCATTTCCGTGGGCACAAGCACCCGGGAATTTCCCTACGTATTCAAAGATTTGAACGTCTTTTGAGTTTGGTAGGTTTTTAAACCAACTAACTCGCCGTTGATAACATTTATCTGACTTCAGTTTTGAATAGTATCTTTTTAAAATAACAATTTCATCGCTCTGGGGCTGTGGGTTAAGTGGAATAAATTGATTGTTTTTTTTTCACACAGTATATGCCGTTTTTTTTTCTCTACATTTAATAACAACTGTGGTATCTGGGCCACTTGGCAATCAACCGAAATACATGCTTCGGATTCGGGGGTACGTAGTTATTTTTCTGTTGAATCTTCTGCTTTTTTATATTTTAGTTTAAATATTATATAACTATTCATTTTTTTTTTTTCTATTTCATACCTCATTCACCTGTTGACCCTAATTGCCGATAAATAATTTCAACAAAACGCGTACAAGTGCTCAGAGAGCTGACACTCTTTTCTTATCTCGGTTGATGCACCTTCAAGATAATAAAAGTCACCCCGCTGAGAGGCTGAGAGTTCACTGTAGGACCCCTATCTGTATTGCACGCATACCCGTGATAAACGGTATATCACGAACTTGGTTCTTGAGGTACGGTACTGCACCATTTCGTCATATCAGTGAGAATATGCACAGGCACATATGTAGCAATATTTGAATGCATTATAAATGTCACAACCAATGTTCTCTCAATCGCTTATTCATTTCGATTACAGAACTGTTAAATCTCACTTTAGATAAAGTAGCTTCAAACTCCGTATTCTTGTTATACGCACAGTAATTTTATATTTGATACTACTAATGCACATATATAGCATGAAGTGTTGTTATGTCGTTGAGTTACAATAGTGTATATGATTTTGCAGGGATGTCGCAATCCGGTTATGACTTGCATATCTTGCATTCTCATTTATAACATTCCACTGGCTGGTGTTTTACTGATATTAAGGAACACGTTTCGTTTTTGACCCTCTTTATTCATTGACATTACACATGGGGCGATTAATAGGATCATTTATTAAATCTGTTTCATTGTTGGGTTTAACGTCCCGCCGACGGTAGTCTTGAGTTATATATATATAGTGCTGACATACTGTAGTATCACGCTGTAGACATGTGGCATGATACCACATCCGTCACATTATCCTGGCACCTAACAAACCAGTCCTGCAATTATCCTGATATGCTGAGCGCAAAGCTAAAGGAGCTTTCTTCCGTCGTACTTCGCCTCCCATGGCAGTCATGAAATACGCGTATGAGGAAAATCTCCATAAATGCTATTTTAGGTTGTGTGTGTGTGTTTTTGTTTTGTTTGTTTTTTCCTAATTTTGATTGAAATAAAAGTATGATCGGTTGGAACGTAAATACTTACTTAAATACCTAATGCGCAAACTAGAGCCATTCTTGTACGATACCGGTGAACATATATTGGTGTATCGTTTTTACTTATTAGGAACTTTCTGGCGTGGTATCTGTGCGAGTTTAGAAAAAAAAGTGACTCTAAATACATTTATTCCCATGAAATCTAAACACTTCTTAAATTGGCTGTTTAAATTATCATTTTAATACATGACCTGGGATTAATACGGTTTGCACGAAAAAACATGCCCAGCGTATTTCCATGGTCTACCGTGGTATCGAAGCACACACACACACACACACACACACACACACATATATAATAAAAAATGATGAAAAATATTAATCTGACGAGGAACAACCTGGCTGGTGCGACGATACCGGGGTAGTGTATATTCCGATTGAGTCGTACCAGCGTTGTATTAATGGGGATTATAACAATAACAATGATTAAAAATAATAAATTTTGAATTGAAAATAACACACAATTCTTCTACATGAATTGGTAAGATTTCATATAAATATGACCAGTAAAAACCCGGGTGGCACGATGATATTGGAGTCGTGTATATTTATATTGAAGTCTTACCGCCGTGGTATCGGAGGTGATTTCAAGAAATAAACGAATACATTTTAAATGAAATTAACACCCATTTTACGAAATGGTCAAATTTCATTGATTTTTTTTTTTTTTTTTTTGATGGCACGATGATATTGGAGTCGTGTATATTTATATTGAAGTCTTACCGCCGTGGTATCGGAGGTGATTTTAAGAAACAAACGAATACATTTTTAATGAAATTAACACCCATTTTAAGAAATGGTCATCTCTATGAATTAGTAAGTTATCATGAAAATATGACCATTCATAACCCGGGTGCCGCGATGATTACCTATTAATGAGTAGTCTATATTCCTATTTGAGATTGACCGCCGTGGTATAGGGGGTGGGAATTAAAAAAATAATTTAATTGCATTCAACAAAAAAAAATGAAACAGAATGTACACGTATTTTAGGTTATAGTCGTTTCTAAGGATTGGCCTATTTTCATATTTATACATTGTATATTTATTTTATAACAAAACACGGATGGCGCGATGGTACTCTAAAGTAGCGTATATTCCTACTTGAGTCTGACCGCCGTAGTATAGGTGGTGATTTGAAGCATAATTTAATTGAATTTAATGAATTTAACACATGTTATAGTTTCTTATTTATTTTTTTTTAATTATTTTTCTTATTTAAAATAAACCGGTAGGCACGAACACACTAGATTCCCCTAGATCCGGATTTGGTACCCGCATAATAGCACCGTACCAAGTTTACAGGTGCGAGATCCGCGAGATCGAGGGAAACAGGAATAAGGGTATTATGCAATAAAAACATAAAATTTTCGAATGAAATTTGCACAGATGTTGTAAAATGATATTCCAGAACAACTTGTGAAATTTCATACAAATACGACTTGAAATAACACGGGTGGCGTCTTCATTCCCCGGACGGCGTCAAGACCCCACCCGGCGAGATCTTTAAGTGAATTTTGAAACTGGATTTAAGCATCAAAAAATAAAATATATCAATGAAATTTGCACATATGATGTAAAAGGCTATTACAAAGCTACTGGTGAAATTTTATACCTATACGACCAGTAATAAAGCGGGTGGCGCCATAGAACCCTGGATGGCGTATAGATGGCGTATAATCCCTGGATGGCGTAATTTAGTAGGACCGTACACAACCACATATTCTAGGAAATATAAAGTTACAGATGAAAGTTGAAGCACCAACATCAGAGTTCTGAGATGTCCTTGGATACCAACATTTTTTTTAATGCAACAGGAATGGACAACACCGCACTCCACGGGTGGAGCATGTAAACACTTCACAAAGGCCAAGTGAGGTTAACCCTATATATATTTATGTGCAATTGACTTATCATAAGCAATAACAACAAATTGTTCCAACACAAACCTTCAACCACAGTTAACTGTGCAACATAATTTCATACCAGGGATGGCGAAATCCATTGTCCAAGTTGTACATTTGCCGTGATGGACAAGTAAATTTTCACTGTTGACTTGTCCGTACACAACCAAAAACCCGAAATCAAAGCAAAGATTTAAATCTTAAATCTAAACTGCAGCATTTTAACCATAAAGTATATTCCTCGTGAAACTGAAAGTTTACGTGCATCTGTCAAAGTTTATTTTTTGGCACTTTAAAAGATGATTGCATATTGAAACATTCTGATTGACTGGTTTCATTTTTAGAATTGTAGGAAATGAAAATTAAAGGTCAAAGTCAGCATTTTTACACACAGTCTAAAAATTATAACCGACGACAGTAAGTTTCTTGTCAATTGAATCGATTCTTTAATTAAAATCGTCTGAAACGAGAAAAAGGGTAGAATATCGAATATGTAACACATAATAAGATAAAAAAAGGTAAATTTAACATACGTAAAAGATAATCATGACTCAAAGACCTCCAATGGCTTAAATTCGACAACGATAGCTAAACGAAATGCCCAATTTGTCGGCAATAGCAGATGCTTAGGTGTTTAACAGTTTGATTGTTAAATCAATCGGAAAAAAAACCTTTTAAGTTTTAGGGTTATTGTGGTTATCATGATATGGGCTTTTTAATGCCTTTAATGCCTAAAATATTTTTATTGTTATGTCCAAGATTTAATAATGGAAGAAGGAACAAGTGCATTTATTAATGTTTCTTTAAATAAATGGAATTAATTTCATAAGAGTAGTTATATAATTTCATTTATTTCTATATTTTGTACTAATAGTTTTCCAAAAAGTACGGACAAGCAGTGTTTTGCTACGGACAAGTGAAATTTTGAATTTGGTTGTCTGTGGACAAATAAAATGAAATGAGATTTCGCCACCCCTGCATACATAAAGCCTAGGCTAATGCTAAATTTATTTAACTCTTATTGGTAATGACATATAAAGGGAAGGGAAGCACTTGTAAACTTCCCTGGACTAAATAATTAAATTATGCAAGTCTGACTTTTACTGACCCCTAGCTGGAGTGAGTAAATACATATGCTCCCCTGCTTTTATACCTATAATGTGACTGCTGATTCCCATACTCGCCATTGCATATCAATTAAATGCCTGGAACCAGCATTAACATATAGTTAGTTGTACCATCGTATTGGTTAATATTACAATAACAATACGGTAGACGAAAAAGCACCAAATTCAATAGTTACAAAGTAATTGCTCTGGAATACCCATATTTGCTTGCTATATAAATGATTTCACTAATTAATTGGAATTCTGACTCTTAGTAAATTATAATTATGTACATGCTAAATACAGCATTTCTATTTTTAAAATGTAACCAAGAAGATATATGAAAAGATAATGATGAGCAAATGACAGGCATTCACAATCAGCAACTCTGCTACATTAAAATATGACATATTTTTTTCTGTATTGCTTTGATTATGCTAACATGCCACACTAAACTGTATGTGCCAGATGACAAACATGGTCATGTTCCAGGTTGATATTTTTATACAGGCCAATCACATGGGGAGTTCTCATTGCAGCACACGCCTATGCCAATTTGCAAGATGCTATGCAATTAAATCAGACACACCTATTTACACCATTGTTAAAACAACAAGGGATAAGAAAATGTTTACTTGCTACCCATTTGATTGAATTTTATAACTTGCAACTAACTAACTGTACTGGAAGTATGGCACTATTTATATTGGAATACTCTAGAAATATCTGCAACTTGGACAGAATGTTATTCAGTATGAAGTCTTTGATATGATTTGGAAATGGGTCATATTCTTCTATCTTCTTCTATAACAACCATTTTCTGATTATGATTGCCATTTGAATCTGAATCTAATACAGTGTAGATCCCAGTATTGGATTTTACACAACGTGTGTGGGGATTAGTAAACAGATTGAATGCTAGGCCAAGAGATATAAAGTTAGGTTACTATGTCAATTTATAAACAAAAAACAAAAAAAACATTGGAACACTCTACATGCCTTCTCTTGACCATATTTTCATAAAATTTGGACATAATGTTAATCAGCATTAAGTCTCAGATGATACCAAAACTGGGTCACATTGAGTCAAATATTGGGTCAAATCTTTGAAAATCACACTCTTGATGTTATATTCTTGGCCCAGTCTGCATACTCCAGTGGCTACCTTTTTGGTATTTTTTTTTACCAGAATGTTTGCCTTCATTAAATTTTGGATAAGTAGAAAAGTGGAGGTTTGTTTGAGTTCAAAAACTAGGTCAGTTGGTCAGATCTTTATGAAAAATCTGATGAACACTCAAGAGGCTACCATTTTGGCCCAGTCTTCTTGAAACTTGTTAAGAATTTGTGTTTTCATTAAATTTCTGACAGATTTGAAACTGGATCCAATTGGGTCAAAGAGTAGGCCACCATGAGGACAAATTGTAGGAAAGAAACATGTGAACACTCTACAGGTCACAGTTTTTGCAAAAACTGAAAAATGTTTAGAATATTTGTCTGTGTTTAAACATGTTTTAACCCTTTCCCTCATAGAGGATACCATGAAAAGACCTATGCGAACAGCATAAAACCAGATCAGCCTGCGAATAACTCGCAGGCAGATCAGGTTTTTTGCTGTTCGCTGCTCCTCAGTGGTCTGGTAATGAGGATTTTATAATTAAATTTGGTAAAGTTTAACTGTGGTTTTCTGCAGATCAGGCTTTATGTGGCACCTATTGAGTGTGTCAAAATGAGTCTATATGAGGGAAAGAGTTAAAATTGCTTAAAAGTTTAAACCATATTTTTGCATTGATTACGAAAGTTATCACAACTTACATTAAACACTCTCGATGGCTTTGGTGGTGGCATATGTGGTCATTATTGTGGGAGAAACCCAGATAAAACACACATGTACACACTAGTACCCTCTCATATACACATTCAGGAATTGAACCCGGGAGACAGTGGTGAGAAGTAAAGTGCGTTACCAATACATTATCCAGGCAAAAGCTTTTTTCAAATGAGTGGTAAATAGAGCCATCTTTGACCTCATGTTTTGAACTTGTCTTTTCCTGATTTTCAATTGTCTTACATTTTTAATACGTAAAACTTGATATGCTTGCATTATGTAAATAATACTGTATACAATTACTAAATACATGTAGCTTTAATTTGCATTGCACATAAATTTAAAAGTTTTATTTAATATGCACTGCTAAGAAATTTAAATGATGTAGTATCATAAAACAGTGCTTAGTCAAGACACTTCCACTGAAGTATTGATATCACTAAGAAGATTGAGCCATTTTTTTTCATCAATTTTTTTTTCTTCTTTTTAACCCTTTCCCTCATAGAGGACACCATGAAAAGACCTATGCAAACAGCATAAAACCATATCAGCCTGCGAGTAACTCGAGGCTGATCAGGTTTTATGCTGTTCGCTGCTCCTCAGTGGTCTGGAAATGAGGATTTTATAATTAAATTTGGTAAGGTTTAACTGTGGTATTCTGCAGATCAGGCTTTATGTGATACCTATTGAGTGCGTCAAAATGAGTCTATATGAGGGAAAGGGTTAAAGTGAAGGTTTCTTTTTATTTTTATTTCTTGCTATGCAGACTGTTAAGAATCTGAACTTGTATCAGCAGGGAATTTTCTGGAACACAAAATTGCCCACTTTGACCTGCAATTTTTTTTAAATGACCCCCAAATATTTCAAAATTTGTATCTTTATCTATGTTTATATCAAGGGGTCATTTGACCCTTATTTGAAAAAAAAAACTCAGCAGAAAACCCTGTACATGTATTGGCAAACAGAGAAGAACCCTGACCAGACAGGACTACTGGAAGAAACTGTCAGGTCTGAATCTCTCTGTTTGTCAAAGCTAGAAAAATAAAAAGTCTGTTTGAAGTAATGGGTCAAGTTATTTATAAGATGTTTTTTTCTTTTCTCGCAGTAGGTTGTGAAAAGATGAGGGTGGCTTTCAGGCTTTGCAAAAGACGTCTGCACCAGTTATGTATTAACAAACATAATGTGCAGTCTGTTTCAACACTTTCACCTCTGACATCAGCTTTTAACACAAAACCAAGTCGGAAATCATGGTTCAACTTCAAAGAATCAAATGTGGTATGTATGAATTTACTTGGATAGATTAAAAAATATAATATGCCAAGTATATATATTCTAAAATGTTTGCCTACTTTTCTTCTGAATAAATAAGTAAATTGTTTAAAAGTTAAAATCTTGATTGATAATGAAATGGACAAGATGTTTAAATTTCCATTACCGGTATATCTACTTTATTTCTTTGTAAGAAACAACACAGAATGGCCCATTTTGTGTTACCTTCTGTAAGCAGAGGTAGCACATAGGGATCATTTAGTCTGTCATCAGTCTGTCCATTTGTCTGTCACTCTTTGTCACACTTTTTCCATCACACTTCTTTCAGCAGGTGACACATGTGTTCTAAGGAACCCTTCTTGTTTGTAGAGAGCCTAATCAGGGCCTTTTGATTGGGGAAATATTTCGTATAAATCACCAAATTGGGATATTGATACAGCTAAAATTTTAAAGTTGGGAAATATTTACTGTAGTTTTGGGTTGGTAGGGTCCAATATTGGCCCAAAATCCGCCATTAAAAACGGGCCAAATAAAAGTCAAGATTTTAAAAGAATGAAAGATTATTATGATATGTAAAAGGCAAGCAATTTTGACTGGAAGTATTTTGTACACAGCTAACGGGTACATGTATAAGTAAAGTTTTGCCCTGTTGATTTTAAGGTAAAGTCCCTGTAATGGTGCACTACATTTCGGAGATAACCAAGGTTTCCTAATGTTTCATTAGGGTACCTTGGTTATCTTGGTGGAGGGTAAGTGATCCAAGACGTAGCGGGTCCATTACAGGGACTTTACCTAACATAATGATATGACATGTGTTAAGGGGCTGTTCAACATTCCCGAGCTGACCACTCACCTGGGGTTCGAGGCACTGCAGGTCAGAGTGGAGCAGCAAGTCAACGAGCTGGTGAGGGAAGCATGCAGTCCAGACAGGAGCAGGAAAATGGTGGTGATCTTCGATGAACTGTCCGACTGCATTTGTCGCCTTGCAGATATGGTATTTATAGTGCCCTTTCTAAAAATACATTGTTGAAATCCAATCCATAACTTTTAAATGTAAGAATGCTGTTGCAGATCCAGAAGGTGAACACTTTTTCATTCTTTTAGCCACATAAAAATGCAGTGTGCAGGTGAAACTCAAATCTGTTCACCTTGACATGAAGGTCACAGTCACATATTCAAAATTGTTCATTTTATCCTATCCTCCACCACTTTCCCCCGACAGGATGTTTGGTTTACTTAAACTATAGTTAATATTGACTAACTAAACATGTTCTTATAGGGTTTTACTTGGACAGTCACTAATTCCACCAGAGATAACTGATATATAAATTGCTTCTTATCTCCTTCTCTTAGTAGTCACAGTGTTTCATATATATATATATGGCCAAGTGCAAATAAAGTGTGACATTAAGGTCCAAAACTGAACTGCTGTTGAGACTGCTTTTGCTAGTTCTTTTTCATAGTACATATAGTGAAAAACGCAGAAAGGATGCTTTTTTTTAAACAGATGCAGCTTTCTTAAAAATATATTTATTTAGATAGAACTAAGATGGGTTTTTTTACACTTCATAAGGCATGTTTAAATTTGAAAACTGTTATGTAAACCATTGGGTTTGACAATATTTTTTCATTATACATTAGGCAAGGGCATGTGACAAACTTTCAAGCTATATTTCATTTAGATTAACTACATTCTTGAAAAAATATGGCAATTTGATGCCAGGAAATGTAACAATACAAAGAAACACACCTTTAATAATTTTTATTCTTAGATTGTAAATGAACATTTACTTAAAATAAATATTTGAAATAAAAACTTTATCAAATTCCTTCAAAATAAAACCAACCTGGCTTTGATACTCAAAGGCATTACTTAGCATCATCCAAACCAAAAATGTAGCGAAATTTCTGTTTAACCGTTATGGTTGGGACATATTACACTTCTTGTTTTTAAGGCTGAATTGTAAATCTTAACAAGCCTTATGTTGTTTCAATTCACCATTAATTTAATATATGATGTTCAAAGTCTTCAAATACATTGAAATTGTCACTGATATTTATGGCACAAGTCTTCTTGTAGATCTATGTTAATCGCAGCAATAAGTAAGACACTATTCACAATAAATGTTTGATTCACACATAATAATTCCAGCTCAGATCATTACAGTATTAAGCAAAATCATTTCTAGATCAGAACAACTACTTTGAAATAAGATTTTGATTTTGATTCCAGTATACTTTGTATTTTAAAGTACATTAATTACCGTTATGGTTGGGACAACTTATATGCCTAAATATTTAGGCTAAATATCTCCTGATGAAATAAGTCATTCTGATGTATTTCATCATCAAACTAACATAACATTAAAAAATACTTCAACACTTAGAACTTTAAGACTTTTTCAACATGTTCTTGCAAGATGAAGACAGTCTGTCCTTCTAACATTTTGTTAACTAACAAGCACATTCACAAGTTGGACACGGGTCTGTAGTGGATTTTTTTTTACCAGCATTTGGTGCATGTTTGTGGCTTTCAGTACCTGAAACAGCCTGATTTAATTCCTTCAGTTTTTAGCTATTGGTGAGCTATTTAAGGATCACCCTGCGCATGCGTCTGCATGTCTTTGTCGGTTGTCAACAATTTGCTTTAAATGATATCTCCTCTGAAACCACTGGACAGAATTTGATTAAACTTGTTGAAATAAACTTGATACATGTAGAACGCTGGTTGCCATGGCAGCAAAAAATATGAAAAATTTAAAATTCATCTCCTTCAAAACTACTGGCCAGATTTCAAAATGTTTTAGTACAGATGTTCTTTGGGAAACCCTCTATCAAGATTGCTAAAATTATTCTGATCCGTAAAAAAACATGGCCACCAGGGGCAGGGCTAATATGCCTTATATGTACATGTATACAGTGAAAACTTTAAACGACATTTCCTCTGAAACTGTTGGACAGAATTTGATTAAACTTGGCAGGGATGCTTCACAAAAGTTGCTAAAATAAACTTGATCAAAGTAGAACTCTGGTTGCAATGGAAAGAAATAAATTATGAAAACTTTAAGAATTATCTCCATAAAGCTACTGGCCAGATTTCAAAATGTTTTAGTACAGATGTTCCTTGGGTAACCCTATACTCAGGAGAGTGTCCCAGGGCCTTTATGGCCCTCTTGTTTAAAATACTTAGCTTTTCTCTTCCGTTCTTGTTTTCTTAACTGTACATCTAGTTTAGCATTTTTTTTCTTTGTTCTTTCATTTTTTGTCTGTAACTTGCACAATGGGCAATACTTTTTCTTATTCATTAGCTCATTGTTTTTCTATTTTTCACAATATGTTTTTTTGTCTCTTAGCTTAACATTCTTTACAACAGTTGTTTTCTTTTGTAAGTAATTGGACCTTAAGTCCCTTCCAAAGTTCATTTTAACGACTAATTTCTCCGTCGTAGTCTAAACAGCAACCAAACACCATATATTAACTAGCAAGAATTGATTTTAAAATTGTCCCAACCATAACGGTAGCTGTCTGCATTGTGTAAGTCTTAAAAACAGAGTTTTAATAAAGAGAGTAAAATAAAATATCTTTTTCTGTTGCAGAATAAATGAATGTAACATAATCTAAGCTTTAAACAAGCATGTGGCTTGTAGTTTTGAGTTTGCAAATTGTCTTTCTGAATAAACATTAATTTTAAGAATTACAATAAAAAGGAACAATATTCAACATACCATTATTCTGACTGACCTGTGTCACTTAAACAACTATAAAACAACTAAATAAATGACTGATTTAATTGTAAAAGATGTTAAATGAATGTCAGAGGGGATGAATTTAACCGTTATGGTTGGGACAGAACCGTTATGGTTGGGACATTACGTTTTCTTTCCTCTTAGGGCTTTCCCATAGATTGGCTGAAAGATCTCTTGAAATGCAAAAGTTCTGATAGGCATCAAGGAAAATAAAACAGGGCTTGTGAGAAGTGCAAAGCATAACTGTAAGGTAAAGGTTACCAATAAACATAAGGAGGGTGTTAACCGTTATGGTTGGGACATATTTTTTATAGTAGCAAATGATACAACCAAGCAGTGTGACATGCAAACTAATCAAAGTAAATGATCAAAATTTGAAGCTACATCTTACCTGCACCATTTTCAGTCTTGTTTGATTAAGTAAACCTATTATTTGCTTATTTCTGATTAACCTTTATATTGGTGACTTCAAAATTTAGATTTTGGAGACATCTTGACCTTTTTTTCAAATATGTCATCAATATGTAACTTTTAACTATTGATAAAAATCAGTTGGTGATTTTACTAAATATATGGATACATATGATACATCCATGTTAAAACCCACCCAAAAAGCAAATTATTTTTTTTTTAAAAATTAAAAAAGGCGATAAAGTCAAAAAAACGTGATTTTCGATTCTTTGCATTTTTCAATCTGCTATAACTTTCGAACCAATTATCCGATTAACCTGAAATTTTCACCACAATACCATCACAATCATACTTTTCAGAAAACATCAATTTCAAAGTTGCTTTATTATTTTCCTTGGTGATATTTATGTTTTATTCTTGGAGACACAAAAATGAACCCTTATTTGCACTTGGCCATATATTTACTTAACTTTCAAAATATAGCTGTAAAGAAATAAATCATTGAAGCAGGGTTTTTGATGGTGCACAAAATTAAGCCCATTTTGTCCCTGAAATTTTCTGAATGACCACCAAATATTTCGAAATATTTTCAAAATATAATTATATATCATGGGGTCATTTAAAATAAAATCAAAAGGAAAACGTGTTATGATTTTCTAAGTTACCAATAATGCTTGAATGTGCTCTGATCAAATATATTGATTATTTCAAGTATTTATTTGAACTAAGTATGGTTGATGAAATTGGATCCAAATATTTTGTGTATGACAAAGCTGTGGTCACTTCTTCCAGGCAGACTTTGTGCGTGTCTCCCACCCAGATCACCTGTATAAGGAGGCAGCTCAGCTGGCATGCTTACAGATGGGGGAACTTGTGGAACAGTATGTCATTTAAAGTTGCTTATTATTACATTTTATTTGGACCATAAATTATGGATTAAAATATATATAGTTCTTGCATAAAATTAATGGAATTGCATCTGTTTTTGGTCAAGATAGCACAAGCCTGAGTCTGGTTACATGTTTTTCAGGCATGTTAAGTTTTGTAAAATTAGACTTTTTTGCAAATTTTATTGCAAAGTATGGAAATAGTAGACAGTGGACTTGTTCATTCAAAATACTGATTTGGATGACTGCCTAAGATCCATGATGTTTCAATGTTTTTACATATTATAATCATGATAAAAGATGTTCACAGTTTCAGTTAAAAAGGGACTTTTTTAGTCTTTAAATTCAGCATATTTCTTTTTTGTATTAATTAGAAATGGATTTGTGTTGCACTTGGGTTTTGAACTCTGTTGCTCTTTCTATACAGGCTCAACACCAACGTGTCTATATACAAAGCATTAAAGGATGTTATAGAGAATGGAGACGTGGTAGAAACAACAGATATTGATAAAAGGGTCGCTGAACTGTTTTTATTCGACTTTGAACAGAGTGGCATTCATCTTGAAAAGCAAAAGGTCTGTCTTATTACTTGCGAAGATTAGGATGAAGTTGTAATCATTGATTTTGGTATTTACAAATCATTTTAGCCAGTCCTGGTGGCCAAGTGGTTAGAGCATCTGCCCCAGAATTTGGAGGTTACAGGTTTGATCCTGGCTGAGACATATCAAAGTCTTAAAATTGGTACTGGTATATTTCCCTTGCTTGGCTCTCAGTTAATTAGTGTAGTTCTAGGACTAGTTGGCCCGGTGTCAGGATAATGTGAATGGGTGTGGTATCATGCCACAGGTCTATGGTGCATAACTGCAGTGTGGCAGCATTATATCTGTTTCAAGTAGACATTGTCTCCCAATGAATGTATTACTGTTGGTGTGACTTTTAACCCAATAAACAAGCAAAGCATGTTAAGTGAAATTTTCAAGTGAAAAACTAGTGAATTCTCTACTTAATTTACTAATTTGATATTTCATCGGTGTAAAGTTAAAGAAGATTATGGTGTTCAGGGCTCTCCATAGCAAGGATCCTAAAAACCGATTTTTTACCGGTTTTGACCGATTTTGATCTCAATCGACCGGTTCAGATTTCAAAAAGTACCAAAAAAATCGGTCAAAAAAAAATCCATAATCCTCGTCTAAAACTTTCAAAATCGGTCCAAACGGTTCATAATAGTCTCTCTTACACACCAATTGACCTACTTCTTGAATTTCCGGCGTGCCCTCGGGGCAGGTGTCAGTGGGGGTCAGGCAGGGACACCCGTCTAGGTCATTATTGGGCAGTTAAGATGAATGGATTGACGGTTTGTACTTAGCGGTTATTTGGATGGTGCCGTGTAATTATCTATGCCGTAATAATGGACCATTGCTTGTTTGCAAACTGTAACCGGTCGACTTTTAAATGCGGTAATTAATGACAACATCAAAGGCTAATCAAAATGTTTGATCTCCTTAGTAATTTGTAATTTGTAAGAACAAAATAAAAGAATTAATATATTAATAAGGTAAATATTGCAGAAAAATACCTTATTATGCCAACAGGATGCTGAAATATAATAAAAGATCTATTTTCACACTGCAAATGATTCAGGGTATGTTGATTGAAAATATCAATGTTATTTTTTTTTCGTTTTTTTTCGGGGGTGGGGGGGGTACGGAACGGAATTGTTGTAAGGGGGGGGGGGGATTTTGCCGTCCACCGGTTGAGATTCCAAAATTTTAGGATCCCTGCTCCATAGTCTTTGAAACCCAAGAGTCATTGACTCTTGGGGCCAAATTTTCAAGAGTCAAAAACAAATTCTTAAGAGTCAAATAAAATTTACAGTATTTCGCTTAGATCGTAATATGTCACAAATTTTACTTGTAGCGATATACATGTTTAGAGTAACAAAGTTTGTATGTAATGTATACTTGTTTATTGTATGTACATATTATTTGCAATAAGTGTTCTGATTAAAAGTAATCCTGTTTTAAATCAAAACAAAATGAAAATTAAATTTATTTCTATAATATTGCATACAAAACACAAGAAAATAGTCAACCCAAAATTAAATGAAAATAAGAATTATAATCTGTTCCTTTACTTAGAAGTGTAGTCGCATTGGAAAGCTGCATTTTTATCATGGAATAGTCCAAGTCATCATAATAAACTGTTGTCAATTTCAAATGTAAACAGGATAATTTAATTTATAAATTCTAGAAAATCTAGGTTTTATTTAAAAAAAAAAATGGAGAAAAAAGTTATTCCCTTAATGTTGAAAGAAAATGACAGCTGCAATATTTTTTTTATTTAAAGTAGAAAACAAAAGATGATATTTGGTAATGGCAAGTTTTCAAGAGTCAAAAACAAAAACAAAAATCTGACCAATATCATTCAAAATTACATAGATAAATATCCAGGCATATTAAAACATAATTGCTAAAATCATTATCAGTTATTCAATACAGAAATATAGCTAAGGAAAAATAAAAGTTTTACTTGCCTTCATCATTTTTTTTTTTTTTTTTTTTTTTTTTTTTTAAACCCTGTTTGATTCTGTAAGAGTCGATCTACTTTCGGTTTTGGTCCAATATTTTCAGTTGACAGACTAATCATACCTATTTGTTACAATCATCACACCTTTCATTTAAACCAGCATGGTTAAAGTACTGCCATTAAACTATTTGTTATCAAACAATAAAAAATTCAGCCGATTCCGATTGGTAATTAACCTGAGTAACAGCCATAGGAAGTAAACACATTTTGTCATGGTTCCTTGCCTTTAATCTTTCTCACATCGTAAAAACGGGATCCAGCAACCTCGTGTACAGAAGCTAACAGAGTTCACGAAGATTGCCGACGCAATACGGGAATTTGTAATTAGGTTGGTTATGCAATCGGCGATTACATTCAGTGATGTATACGAAGATTGCCGAAGCAATACGAGAATTTATTAGGCTAATTAGAGTAACTGACAGTGATAACGAGTCAATGGGGGGTCAGTTGCACTTACTGATCACGTAATCTGTTTGAGGCGGTACTTTTATGATCGACTGATCTGGTGGTATTGACGCACCAGCTGTTATTGCCCCGGGTCAAAATGACGCTTGGTACAAATTTACCCCGGGTCAAATAAGCGTCATTGAGAAATCTCCCGGGTCAAAACCCGGGAGCTCGGGTCAAAGGAGAGCCCTTGTGTTTCATGAATACAGCCTTGGTTAGATATGTGGGTGGGACTGCA
Source organism: Solen grandis (assembly GCA_021229015.1). Taxonomy (NCBI): domain Eukaryota; kingdom Metazoa; phylum Mollusca; class Bivalvia; order Adapedonta; family Solenidae; genus Solen; species Solen grandis. The sequence goes on along the minus strand of CM037794.1, from coordinate 4,112,524 downwards.
GAATCCATATAGTTTTTACTGCTCCTCTCACATGCAAACATAAATCTATGTTTTGTTTACAATGTTTATTGCTAAGTTTCTCCAGAGTTATGTCCCTTGAATTAAGAACAAAAATAAAAAGACAAAATAATCCACATTCTCCCTCTTCATTCACACAACTGTTGACAAATCATCACCAAACATGGACTAAATATTAATGGACACAATGTCTGAGCCAGGTTTGAAAACCAGCCAAAATTTTGCCATCATCCCAGAGTCATGACCCTTGCATCAAAATAAAAATAGAGTGAAAAAATAGCAGTGTCCATCCCCTCACAGTAGTCATCAGCAATCTTGGTGAACATACAGTAATTTTTATGAAGTTTGATAGCCATTTGAAAAATCTAAGTTGCTCTATCGGAGTTGCAGGATGGTCATGTTTTGCGATAATCCGTGCTGTTGTTTAGTATTAGTATCAATGGTATGACGAGTACCATAATGAACAGTAATGAATGTCATTATCAATCTGCTTTCAGCGCCTGAAGTTTGTAAAGATGAACGATGCTATTGCAAAGATCAGTAACAACTTTATGGATGGCACACAGAGACCCACTGCCACCTCTGATGCAATGAACATAGCTCAAGAACACAGAAAAGTGTAAGTTGTGAAAATTATGCAAAGTACTGGTCCAACCCAGGAACCGTTAAGAAGGATTAGTATAAGTTGTAAGAACTTGTTTCCTAATCGACCTAAAGTAAATAAAAGTAAGTTTAATCAGTATAAAATCAGAGCTATGATTCGTCAGTCCATTGATATGTATTTGAGAAACTTAAAAAGTGTACATTTTTAAATAGATTTTTGAACCAAATCTGTAAATATATCACTAACAACAATTATAAATCTTGATGTATAAAGGTTGTAATGAACAGATTTTACTTGGGTTTAGTAAATTTAGTAAATTTATATATTATAAATGTAGAAAATGTCTACCTTAGATTTTTTAATCCTGAGTCAAGGGGTTTTTCTTCAACCAATTGAGAATGGTACCAGTCTGGGTCTAAAATTAAGACTCTGGAGATTGATGAATTAGGGGCCTGATTTGCTTATGAATATTTCACAAGCTTATAATTGTGTGCACCCTGAGTATGAGAATCAAAACCTTGGAAAAAGTTAATTCCCTTTAGTAATTTAGTATATATTTATAGCTATTCCTCCTTTACCAGGGTGATAACATGGAAAATCCCTTTGAAACGGGGTTACAGTCTGAGTTGAATTTGAATACAATCGTTTTACATAGTGAAGTTGGGACCATACAAGAATTCTACTTGTCCCATTACGCCATGTCTTACATTCACATTACATGATGTTTGTAAACTGATGTTGATAATGCCTTTACACTTGGAGTAGATTTATAATGATACAACCAAACAGCAGATAACTATGTCAAGGATTTTGTAAGAATTATAGCCCTTTTTCTGTGTCAAGCGGAATCTTGGGTACCTATGAATTACCTTCAGTGATAGTTCTAGTTTGTGTTGAATCATGGGTAAACCATTATGTTGTAATGTAGTGAAGCTTGTTTATTGTGATACATATATAATCAGCAGCTTTCTGTTTAGACAAGTGGCTGTCTGTATTACAAATATACAAGTAGTGTATGGGTATACAAATATACCAGTAGTGTATGGGTATACAAATATACCAGTAGTGTATGGGTATACAAATATACCAGTAGTGTATTTATATACAAATATAGCAGTAGTGTATTTATATACAAATATACCAGTAGTGTATGGATATACAAATATACCAGTAGTGTATTTATATACAAATATCCCGTTGTGTTTTTTATATACAAATATACCAATAGCGTATTTATATACAAATATACCAGTAGCGTATTTATATACAAATATACCAATAGTGTATTTATATACAAATATAGCAGTAGTGTATTTATATACAAATATACCAATAGCGTATTTATATACAAATATACCAGTAGCGTATTTATATATAAATATACCAGTAGTGTATTTATATACAAATATACCAATAGTGTATTTATATACAAATATTCCAGTAGTATTTAAGATAAGCAAACAGATGGACAGGGCTAACCAGGATATTGTCAGCAAGAAGTGTATCAAGAATGATGCTGGTGAGCTATCCATCAGTGATGAGGAAAAGATGAAGGCTTGGGATGAGCACTATGCAAGGTTGCTAAATGTTGAGTTCGAGTGGCCGAGTGATTTACTTCCTGAGGTTGCTCCAGTTGAAGGACCTGTCCCGCCAATCACTTTGGAATTAATCCGCACTGCTCTCAGCAAGATGAGATGATGGCAAAGCTGCCGGACCATCAGGTGTTGTTGCTGAGATGATGAAAGCAGCTGGCGAGGATGGTATGGTTATGTTGAGGCATTTGACTGAGAAAGTCTTCAGTGATGGTGTGACTCCCAAGGACTGGGAAGAGAGCTACATCCTTAACCTATACAAGGGGAAAGGAGATGCCCTTGACCGAGGCAGTTATCGTGGACTCAAGCTTACAGATCAGGCAATGAAATTGATGGAGCGTTTTCTAGACACCTTCATTCGCAGGATGGTGAACATTGACTCTATGCAGTTTGGCTTTGTTCCTGGTCAGAGCACCACAGATGCTATCTTCATATTGAGAGCTACAGGAGAAGCACTTTGCTGCTAACAAGCCATTGTATCTTGCCTTTGTGGATCTGGAGAAAGCGTTCAATCTTGTTCCTAGGAAAGTTCTTTGGTGGGCTCTGAGAAATCTTGGCATGGAGGAGTGGGCTGTTTGCATCATCCAGGCGATGTACACCAATGTCAGAAGCCGGGTGCGTGTCAATGGACAGTTCAGTGAAGAATTTGGTGTGGAAGTCAGAGTGCACCAGGGATCTGTTCTCAGTCCCCTACTCTTCTTCATTGTGCTGGAGGCACTGTCACGTGAGTTTAGGACTGGTGTACCTTGGGAACTGCTTTACACCGATGACCTAGTTGTAGTAGCTGACTCCTTGGACGAATGCATCTTGAAGCTAAAGGCTTGGAAGGATGGTATGGAAATGAAAGGGCTACGAGTCAACATGAAGAAAACCAAGCTTATGGTGTCTGGCCCTGGGCTTGACCTACTCCGTGATTCCCGCATCGACCCTTGTGCCGTCTGTAGAAAGGGAGTCCGGAATAACTCAATCCAGTGCTCTCAATGCAGACTTTGGGTATACAAGAAGTGTAGCGGTGTCTGTGGAAGACTTGTTGCTAATTCAGACTACTGTAAAATCATAATATTTCGTGGGGGATTAATTTTCGTTGATTTCGTGGACGCCGCTATCCACGAATTTATGTCCCCATGAAAAGTTTTCATTTATCATGTCAAACAGCTCGCCGATAATGACGACCTTCTCCCATACCCCAACAGACTCGAGTAAATTGAGTTCAATAATATATATAAAGTTTATGTTCTGGAATATAATGTATTAAAAAGCAAATAAACAAAACCGCCAAAGAAAACTTCATAATGTTAGTTATGTTACTTTTTGTGTTTAACTAATTTGAGTTGGTTTCCACCATAATTTACAGTACTCCACCCACTTTTGTTTATACTGCGGTCGCTGTACTAGTCGTGTTTTATGGTACATAGTTTTATAATATATACATGATGTACATGTATATATATTACTCATTTTATCCTTTCATTTGTGAAGTTTTGCTTCATTACAAATTGTGTCATAATTTTTTGAGTACACGAGTGTCTTCAAGTTCCTGCGTAGATAAGCTGCATGGGTAGGAGAGATCCACCCTGTATTATGGCCAATATAGCACAGTGATTTGTCGTTGTCATCAAGACGACTGATTTGACACATGCTGTGCCCCCATTGTCCACTTGCCCCCAGGCACTACAGGACATCCTGTCTAGTCCCAGTTGATGACGAGTGGGTCCGGGATATCATGCTGTGCCACAACTGTGGTGACCTCGGTTTTTATCCTAAGCAATACATGGCCGAAATATTACGAAAATTATATGGCCACAAGCTTAGATTTATTTACACTTACTTTGGTCTGATTAACGCTCCCTAAAAGTAAGTTCTGAAAACAGATCTTAACATATATTAAATGTCATATCATTAACATATTATGATCAATATTAGGCTGCATTCTTTTCAACTTAAATTTGGTAAAGGTCTTCAAATCAATGTCCAGATAACGTTGAAATAAATAAATAAAAAAATTTATTTTTTTCTAACGCAAAAATCCACGAATTCTTGTCCCCACGAACATGTTTTTTTTACTGAATCCACGAAATTTCATCCCCACGAAAAAAAATGATTTCACAGTATATCTGTCCAAGATGCTGTGGCATTGCCAGACCCATTGACGGCAGACCAGTCACTGAAGTAGATGTGGATGGTGCTCCACTTGATGTTGAAGCCAGTTTCTGCTATCTGGGCGATATGCTGTGTGCTGGTGGAGGTTGCACACTTGCCATTGCAACCAGGTGTTGTACTGCCGGGGGAAAGTTCAAGAAGCTCCTGCCAATCCTGACATCTAAGCACATATCCTTGACAGCTCGGGGGAGAGTATTCAACTCATGTGTACATTCTGCATTACTACATGGCAGTGAAACTTGGGCCACAACCGTTGCTGACCTACAGAGACTTTGCAGAAATGACAGAGCCATGATACATTGGATCTGTGGGACCAAACCACTTGAGGATCCCATGCCCATGCTACTATAACAGTAGTGTATGGATATACAAATATACCAGTAGTGTATGGATATACAAATATACCAGTAGTGTATGGATATACAAATATACCAGTAGTGTATGGATATACAAATATAGCAGTAGTGTATGGATATATAAATATAACAGTAGTGTATGGATATATAAATATAACAGTAGTGTATGGATATATAAATATAACAGTAGTGTATGGATATACAAATATAGCAGTAGTGTATGGATATATAAATATAGCAGTAGTGTATGGATATAATAGCAGTAGTGTATGGATATAAAATATACAGTAGTGTATGGATATAAAATAACAGTAGTGTATGGATATATAAATATAACAGTAGTGTATGGATATATAAATATACAGTAGTGTATGGATATAAAATAAACAGTAGTGTATGATATGAAATAACTAGTTATGTATAAATCAGGATTAAAAATAAGCAGTAGTGTATGGATATAAAATATAGCATAGTGTATGGATAATATAAAATAACAGTAGTGTATGGATATACAAATATAGCAGTAGCGTATGATAACAGAATATAATAACGTAGTATGGATATACAATATACAGTATGTATGATTATAAAATATACATAGGTGATTAAATTAGCATGGTATGATACAAATATAACATAGGTATGGATATCAAATATACAGTATGTATGGATATAAATATACAGTAGTGTATGGATATCAAATTACAGTAGTGTATGGATATATCAAATATACCAGTAGTGTATGGATATAAAATAACAGTAGTGATGATATAAATATACAGTAGGTATGGATATACAAATATACAGTAGTGTAGTTGATATACAATACAAATGATGACCAATAAAGTAGTGTATGGATATAAATATACAGTAGTGTATGGATATACAAATATAGCAGAGTGTATGGATATACAAATAACAGTAGTGTATGGATAATAAATATACAGATAGTGTATGGATATATAAATATAGCAGTAGTGTATGGATATAAAATATAGAGCTAGTGTATGGATATACAAATATACATATGTAATGGATATATATAATATACAGTAGTGTATGGATATACAAATATACAGTAGTGTATGGATTATAAAATATACCAGTAGTGTATGGATATACAAATATACAGTAGTGTATTTATATACAAATATACCAATAGTGTATATATATACAAATATAGCAATAGTGTATAGATATACAGATATAGCAGTAGTGTATGGATATACAAATATACCAGTAGTGTTTTTATATACAAATATGCCAATAGTGTATTTATATACAAATATAAAATATACCAGTAGTGTATTGATATACAAATATACCAGTAGTGTATGGATATATAAATATAACAGTAGTGTATGGATATACAAATATACCAGTAGTGTATGGGTATACAAATATACCAGTTGTGTATATTTACAAATATACCAATAGTGTATTTATATACAAATATACCAGTATTATATGGATATAATTTAGCAAGATGCCAAAACAGGCATGTATCTCCCCCAAATGTTTGTCAAAGGTTGTTTAACAAAAGCAGCTCGTGAAAGCAAGCATCACATACATTTGCTTGTCAGAGGTTTGTACAACTTTTCATAGGTTAATCTGCTATGAGTATTTATATTTGGGTTTACTGGCTTCAATTTCATTATGTTGGGATACTCTGTTGAATTCAGCATGATTTCAAAGTATCCAGAGAACTTATGTGAGGAAATATAAACAATCTAGCATCAATAGCAATAACAATTTTGCTCTAGGATTATAAAGAGTACATAAGTGAACAAAAACCAAAGGTAGCAAAATCAAATTATTAAAACTCATTGTTGAGGGTATTGGAATTTTATTACTGAGTTATATAGGTACAACCACGGTGGATTTTTAGCTCACCTGAGCAAAGCTCGGGGTGAGCTATTGTGATCCCGTGAGTGTCCGTCTTGCGGCGTCAACAATTTTAGTGTTTACACCGTTATTTCTTTAGCAATCATCTTCAAACTTTAAGACAATATTTATGACCATTATGTCTCGATTGAGTTCGATTATGGCTGAGATTGGTCAATTAGGTCAGGAGTTATGCCCCTTTTAATATTAAAAAAATGCCAGATTTCATGTTGTTTACACTCTAGCATCTTCATCTTTTGAGCAATCTTCTTCAAACTTTATGGAAATGCTTATGACCATAATGTCTCGATTGAGTTCGATTATGGCTGAGATGGGTCAATTAGGTCAGGAGTTATGCCCCTTTTAATATAAAAAAATGCCAGATTTCACATTGTTTACACTCTAGCATCTTCATCTTTTGAGCAATCATCTTCAAACTTTATGGCAATGCTTATGACCGTAATGTCTCAACTGAGTTTGATTTAAGCTGAGATCGTAATTAGGTCAGGAGTTATGCCCCTTTTAATATAAAAAAATGCCAGATTTCACTTTGTTTACACTCTAGCATCTTCATTTTTTTAGCAATCATCTTTAAACGTAATGACATTGTTAATGACAATAATGTCTTAACTGAGTTCAATTGTGGCTAAGATGGGCCAATTAAGTCAGGAGTTATGCCCTTTTTAATAAAAAAAAAATGCAAGATTTCACTTTGTTTACTTTCTACCATCTTCATTTTTTTAAACAATCTTTCTTTAAACTTTAAAACAATGTTTATGCCCATAATCTTGCAATTGTGTTCAATTATAACTGATATTGACTAGTAAATTTAGGAGTATGCCCTTTTCACCATAAAAAAGCCAGAATTCACTTTGTTTATACTCTAGCATCTTTATTTCTTACGCAATCATCTTTCTCAGGTGAGCGATCAAGGACCATCTTGGCCCTCTTGTTATGCTTCATAGAAGTGGGGGCTATATAGGAATAACACTTGTCACATCATGTAACTCACATTTCATGAAGTCAATGTAGGAAAAGGAGGTATTATTCACCTTGAGTGATAGTTCTAGTTTCAATTGCATACAATGTATGTTTGTGTTGTTTTCAGCTCACCAGAGCCCAACATGCAGCTGTATATAACATAATTTATCTTGTACAAACAGTGTTTTTGAATGTGTGGTTTCAGAATCCCAGATAGTTCCTATCTTTCAAGCACACATTATGAGACTCCTATGGAGAAAGTAAGTGAATTTCTTCTGTATCTTGATTCCTTTCCTGTCTGCTCTCTTTTTAGCTCACCTGAGCACAACGTGCTCATGGTGAGCTTTTGTGATCTCCTTTTGTCCGTCGTCCGTGCGTGCGTCCATCCGTCGTCAACAATTTGCTTTAAACAACATCTCCTCATGAACCGCTGAAGGGATTTTGACCAAACTTCACAGGAATCATCCTTATGATGCCCTCTATCAAAGTTGTACAAATTATTCAGATTGGTTAAAAAAGTAGGCCACAGGAGCTAAAAATAGATTTTAAAAATGCAAACTTTGAAAATCTTCTTCTGCAAAACTGCATTGCCTAGAGCTTAGATATTTGGTATGTAGCATCATCTTATGGGCCATTACAAAGATTGTTCAAATCATAGCCCTATGGTGATAAATGCCCCCGCACCAGGGGTCACTTGTTTTACATAGAGTTATATAGGAAAATCTTTAAAAATCTTCTTCTATGAATCCATAAGGCCTAGAGCTTAGATATTTGGTATGTAGCATCATCTAATGGTTCATTACCAAGATTGTTCAAATCATAGCCCTATGGTGATAAATGCCCCCGCACCAGGGGTCACTTGTTTTACATAGAGTTATATAGGAAAATCTTTAAAAATCTTCTTCTATGAATCCATAAGGCCTAGAGATTAGATATTTGGTATGTAGCATCATCTTATGGTTCATTACCAAGATTGTTCAAATCATAGCCCTATGGTGATAAATGCCCCCGCACCAGGGGTCACTTGTTTTACATACATTTATATAGGAAAAACTTAAAAAATCTTCTTCTATGAATCCCTAAGGCCTAGAGCTTAGATATTTCATATGTAGCATCATCTAATGGTTCATGACCAAGATTGTTCAAATCATAGCCAAACAGTGATAAATGCCCCCGCAATAGGGGTCACTTGTTTTACATAAAGTTATATAGGAAAACTTTAAAATCTTCTTCTATGAATCCTAAGGCCTAGAGTTAGATATTTTATGTAGCATCATCTAATGGTTATACCAAGATTGTTCAAATCATAGCCCAATGGTGATAAATGCCCCTGCACCAGGGGTCACTTGTTTAACATAGAGTTATATAGAAAAATCTTTAAAAGTCTTCTTCTGTGAATCCATAAGGCCTAGAGATTAGATATTTGGTATGTAGCATCATCTTATGGTTCATTACCAAGATTGTACAAATCATGACCTTATGGTGATAAATGCCCCTGCACCAGGGGTCACTTGTTTTACATAGAGTTATATAGGAAAATCTTTAAAAAAAATCTTCTACTATGAATCCATAAGGCCTATAGCTTAGAGTTATGGTATGTAGCATCATCTAATGGTTCATTATCAAGATTTTCAAAATGGTGGCCCTTTGGAGGTAAATGACCCAGCACTAAGTCTTCTCCTCTGAAACCATAAGGCCCAGTGCTTATATATTTGGTGTGTAGTATTGTCAGGGCTAAAATGTTTAAGATTGAGTTATATCAGAATTCTTGTCTGTTTAAAAACCTTGTAATCAGTTGTAGCAATGGTACTTAGGTGAGCGTTTCAGGGCCATCATGGCCCTCTTGTTATATTTGTTCTTTCTGTACGCAAAGTTGTTTCTGTAAAATAAATGTTTGAAAATGCTATCAGACATTCAATATACTTGTACTTGTTTGCATATTAATTAACAACTCCACTTCAGATTTTACTTTATTTAGTTAATATTTTAGGGTCTTACTCAAATAATGAACATTTACATTACATGTATTTAATCTATATATATATATCAGTGACTCAATTTAATGATTTCATGTTACATGAGGAAAATTTGATCATAGTTAGTAATGTTAATGTAAGTTCACACATTATGTCAGACAATATTGACTATGTAAATGAGTACATGATCAATGAAATATGCTGTATACACATAGAGAAAGTGCAGCATATATTATTTTCTAACATATACATGATTAAAAATAATATATATATTTGTCACATGACTCCTAAAGTAAATTGATCAAAAGTGCCTTAAGCTATCGCTAGTAAATTTTTTAATGGGAAAAAGAGTTTATTTTGTGTGATATATCACAGAATAATACATGATATTATGTTCAGATGTGCAGTAATTATTGCACATCTGAACATCACACTATGCATTCTGCAATACAGCACTCAAATTTATTCCCAAAATTTTACAAAATTATAATTAGAGAGAATAGGTAATTAGAACACACAACCAAACATCATTAAATAGACAGATTTTATTAATCAACCTTTTTCAACAGACAAATGTCTTCAAGTTATATATTGTAAGATATAAATCCAAAAGATTGATGAATTATGACCATGGATTTGTCGTATCAATAACAGATGCGAGAGGCTTCCTACAAGATCTTCCTTTACCCTCGGCGGGATCAAGAGGAGTTACTTCAAGATCTCCTAGAGGGTCGCTGTATACTGGCCAACCTGGTTGGCTTCCCTTCTTATGCTCACAGGACACTGCGGGGAACTCTTGCTGAAACTCCTGGTAATGTCTTCAGCTCATGTTGTCATGGGAAAGAATGGTTTCAAATAAGATTTGATCATTCTTTTCAGAGTTTATTCATGATTTATTGTTGTCGTTTTTTTAATGTATAATATGGGTACTCTCTTCTAGATAATGAGTAAAAGTATATCTGATTAACCCCTTACCTCATGAATTTGCATGTACAAATTTATGACTTGATGAACATAACTTTACTGTCAGAACAAACATTGTATATAAAACAATTGATCTTTGTTTGCCAGTGTGTCAAAATGAGTTTATATGAGGTAAAGAGTTTAATATGTAACTAAGAGTTTGTTTATATAATTTTAATAATTTGAACATTTATTTCTTTGCCATCACTTTTTGACATCTGCTGTTTAGCTGTAAAAGATATCATTATTTTGTTGAGACTAATATTCAATTCAAACATTATACTGGATATTTTTTTCAGAGAATGTGATGAAGTTTCTTGAGTCATTATCTGAAAAAATGAAACCAGGGTAAGTATTGTGGAGAGAAAAATAAAGCTATAACACTTTATGACCCTTTAATGTCATATTCTGGTTTAACCCTTTCCTTCATATAGACTCATTTTGACGCCCTCAATAGGTACCACATAAAGCCTGATCTGCAGAAAACCACAGTTAAACCTTACCAAATTTAATTACAAAATCCTCATTTCCAGACCACTGAGGAGCAGCGAACAGCATAAAACCTGATAAGCCTGCGAGTTACTCGCAGGCTGATCTGGTTTTATGCTGTTCGCATAGGTCTTTTCATGGTGTCCTCTATGAGGGAAAGGGTTAACCGTATTTGTATTTTCACTTTCACTATCTAGTTTTGTTTACTCTTTGTCAAATTCTAAGATCTATTACATTAAAACGTAATTCACATTATTAATACGTAATTTCATGTCTTTTAAAAAATTTACTTTTTTTTTCTATGTCATAGTGAAAATTTGGAAGGTAACCAAAAATCACATTGATCGGCTAGCCAAGTTTATATTAGAGTTATGTAAGGACTGTTTCTGATAATGGAAATACCATCCTTATATTAAAATGATAAATATCAGTCAGTTTTTATTTTTATCACAGTTGATTATCAAAATTACCGAAATCAAATGGTGAATATACATGTAAAACTATTTTATTACGATCCAGTGCTGAGAAGGACTATAGTATCATGAGGAAAATGAAGTCAAAGGTGAAGTTTGAAGACCGAGAACATGATGTAAGTTATGTTTCCCATGTCAGAGTGTCAGCATTTTAAAATGTTTAATTACTGTAGAAGTGGAAAGAAGTGGATTCACTTGTTAGCTTGTCTGTTGTTTTTTTAAGAAAAAAGTCATGGTATTGTTATCACTCTGGTGTCACTGTCGTTGGCGTTGTCATGTTGAAATACTTTAACCATGGCCATAACTTCTAATCTGTTAAAATGAGTCGAAATGAGTCTATATGAGGGAAAGGGTTAAAATGAGTCTATATGAGGGAAAGGGTTAAAATGAGTCTATATGAGGGAAAGGGTTAAAATGAGTCTATATGAGGGAAAGGGTTAAAATGAGTCTATATGAGGGAAAGGGTTAAAATGAGTCTATATGAGGGAAAGGGTTAATATGAGTCTATATGAGAGAAAGGGTTAAAATGAGTCTATATGAGGGAAAGGGTTAAAATGAGTCTATATGAGGGAAAGGGTTAAAATGAGTCTATATGAGGGAAAGAGTTAAAATGAGTCTATATGAGGGAAAGGGTAAAAATGAGTCTATATGAGGGAAAGGGTTAAAATGAGTCTCTATGAGAGAGAGGGTTAAAATGAGTCTATATGAGGGAAAGGGTTAAAATGAGTCTATATGAGAGAAAGGGTTAAAATGAGTCTATATGAGGGAAAGGGTTAAAATGAGTCTATATGAGGGAAAGGGTTAAAATGAGTCTATATGAGGGAAAGGGTTAAAATGAGTCTATATCAGGGAAAGGGTTACAATGAGTCTATATGAGGGAAAGGGTTAAAATGAGTCTATATGAGAGAAAGGGTTAAAATGAGTCTATATGAGGGAAAGGGTTAAAATGAGTCTATATGAGAGAAAGGGTTAAAATGAGTCTATATGAGGGAAAGGGTTAAAATGAGTCTATATGAGGGAAAGGGTTAAAATGAGTCTATATGAGGGAAAGGGTTAAAATGAGTCTGTATCAGGGAAAGGGTTACAATGAGTCTATATGAAGGAAAGGGTTAAAATGAGTCTATATGAGGGAAAGGGTTAAAATGAGTCTATATGAGGGAAAGGGTTAAAATGAGTCTATATCAGGGAAAGGGTTAAAATGAGTCTATATCAGGGAAAGGGTTACAATGAGTCTATATGAGGGAAAGGGTTAAAATGAGTCTATATGAGGGAAAGGGTTAAAATGAGTCTATATCAGGGAAAGGGTTAAAATGAGTCTATATGAGAGAAAGGTTAAAATGAGTCTATATGAGGGAAAGGGTTAAAATGAGTCTATATGAGGGAAAGAGTTAAAATGAGTCTATATGAGAGAAAGGTTAAAATGAGTCTTTATGAGGGAAAGGGTTAAAATGAGTCTATATGAGGGAAAGGGTTAAAATGAGTCTATATGAGGGAAAGGGTTAAAATGAGTCTATATGAGGGAAAGGGTAAAAATGAGTCTATATGAGGGAAAGGGTTAAAATGAGTCTATATGAGAGAAAGGGTTAAAATGAGTCTATATGAGGGAAAGGGTTAAAATGAGTCTATATGAGAGAAAGGGTTAAAATGAGTCTATATGAGGGAAAGGGTTAAAATGAGTCTATATCAGGGAAAGGGTTAAAATGAGTCTATATGAGGGAAAGGGTTAAAATGAGTCTTTATGAGAGAAAGGGTTGAAATGAGTCTATATGAGGGAAAGGGTTAAAATGAGTCTATATGAGAGAAAGGGTTAAAATGAGTCTATATGAGAGAAAGGGTTAATATGAGTCTATATGAGGGAAAGGGTTAAAATGAGTCTATATGAGGGAAAGGGTTAAAATGAGTCTATATGAGGGAAAGGGTTAAAATGAGTCTATATGAGGGAAAGGATTAAAATGAGTCTATATGAGGGAAAGGGTTAAAATGAGTCTATATCAGGGAAAGGGTTAAAATGAGTCTATATCAGGGAAAGGGTTACAATGAGTCTATATGAGGGAAAGGGTTGAAATGAGTCTATATGAGGGAAAGGGTTAAAATGAGTCTATATGAGGGAAAGGGTTAAAATGAGTCTATATGAGGGAAAGGGTTAAAATGAGTCTATATGAGAGAAAGGGTTAATATGAGTCTATATGAGGGAAAGGGTTAAAATGAGTCTATATGAGGGAAAGGGTTAAACTGTCTGTCATCAAACTTCATGTACTTGTTCACTATCACAAGGGCTACATTCTCATCAAGAGCCATAACTCTTAGGTCCATATTAACAAAATTTATCTTCCCTATTAAAAAGAACCCATAACAGACAAGCCTTGACACCCACATGCAGTGCTCTTGCTCTCTATCATGGCATAAAAGTGGTTCAGTTTTCAAAACACTTTAAATGAATGGCAATCAGCAAAATTTCCTTTGATTGTTTGATTTATGCAATCTAGATACAGTCCATCATTTACCCCGAATAACAATAAGAACAACAGGATAAACAGTTAAGATTATCAACATGTAGGTAAACTAGCAAAATATGTCTTTAATTCCAACATTTTTCAGATATAATAAAACACTCACTTAATGCACATCTGTTTGTAGTCATTATATATTCTCAACAAAAAAAAAATCAACTAAAAATTGCTGAAAATAAGTTAAAAATTTGTAGTTTACAAAAATGTTTGCATAATTAACCATTCTTGAAGGCATGCTATTTCAGAAGACAAGTTCTGAAGGAATTACCCCCTCAAATTAACTTTATATTGTATATCTAGATTTGGAAAACATTGTTAAACTTATGCATAAATTTACAATATTGTTTTCTCTGTAAACTTTCAGCTACCTTGAACCTTCTACTTTTATGCCACTTAAAGAAATGTGGAAGTCCATGTTTTTAATGCTTACCAGCGTATTGTGTCTCCTGTAAGCAGATCACTTCTCTGCTGTCAGTCACACTGTCATACTTTTTCCATTACACATCTCTCAGCAGGTGACACATTTATTCCAAGGAACACTTCTTGTGTAATTTTGATAAAAATGACTTCTAGATGCTCACAACTGTAAAGAAATTTAACATAAGAAGACATGTAGCAAGTACATGAGCAAAAGGCCAGCTATTATTGTGTATTAAATGGTTAGTAATTTTAAACACTTGCTTCTCAATTTTGAGGAAATATTCATATTAAATGAAAATAAAATGCAAGAATAATATATTGCTGGCTGTATTTAGAACACTTTTTTTAAGAAAAGCCCATTCTTTATTCGTCAATACAGTAAATTTTCCTTGCTTCTGATCATGCATCTAAGTCTCAGTTTCCCTGTTTCAGGATATCAAGGTTTGGGATCCACCATACTTCACATATCATATGAGATCAAAAATGTAAGTGACCCATTACCAAATAAAATGTTTTAGGAAAATGAATGATGTAGTCAAGATGAGGGCTGTCACAACACGCTTGAAGTGCACTACAATATATTGCGATATATAAAGATTGTATTGCAATGTGTACCACAATGTATTGCCAAATTCCATCAGTCTATAATTAGCGGCTATTCAAAAACAGTATCTTGTTTCAATGAAGTAATTTTATGACCTTCTTCATATTTTTCTCTATTTGTTTTCACCCTCATATATTCTATGTGACTTCAGCATTAATTGACTTTTCATCATTTAATGTCTTTTGAACTCAGCTAAGTATGATGTTACTTTGAAGTAGGTATACAGTAATCATTTACCAAATAATAATAGGATCTGACCTGTTATGGTAAAGGACATGATTGATCCATTTTGAATATTTATAGATATTTCTTGGTCTTTTTTCTGAATGCCTGGAATAGATTTGTTTCTAAATTTCAGGCCTCTCGGGGTAAACATAGCAGAGTATTTCTCCCTGGGGGCGTGTATGGAGGGACTGAATAACCTATTCCAGAGTCTCTTCAGTGTGTCTCTGGAGAATGTGACGCCTGCCCGCGGGGAGGTGTGGCGTAACGATGTGTATAAACTGGTACGTTCTGTCAGTACAAGCCATACCAATAGTCATCTTCTGCTGTGGCATTTTGCTCAGGAGTCAGGGAGAAAATTGTTTAAAATGATTAATGAATAGCTTCTGATGATTTCTAATAAATTCTTAGTACAGGAATTACTTGAAAGAAATGTGTTGTTTTTTTTCCCTCTAAGTAGAACTGTTTTTTGTTGTTGTTTTTTTTGTAAAAAATCTTGGATTTAATTAACCCTTTTTTTTTAATTCATTTTTCTGATTTTCCTATTTGTTGGATTTATTTAACTTTGTAATTATCCTGAAAAATATTAGTAACTACTGCATATTAATGAAAACAAGGACAAATAATTATAGTTATTAGTATTATAACTTTGATAGAGGAGTTTTAGTCATCATGAAAGTGAAATTGACAGTTTGATACATATCTGGATGTGTTTAAATTTCAGGCAGTTGTTCATGCCAGGGACGGTGTTCTTGGGTACATTTACTGTGATTTTTACCAGCGGAGTTTCAAACCTAATCAGGTAATGTTTATACTGTAGAACTGTTTTTTTGTTTTTTTTCCAGTGACATTAACCCTTTCCCTCATAGAGGAAACCATGAAAAGACCTATGCGAACAGCATAAAACCAGATCAGCCTGCAAGTAACTCGCAGGCTGATCAGGTTTTATGCTGTTCGCTGCTCCTCGGTGGTCTGATGAGTACTTTGTAATTAAATTTGGTAAGGTTTAACTATGGTTTTCTGCAGATCAGGCTTTATGTGGTACCTATTAAGTGCATCAAAATGAGTCTATATGAGGGAACGGGTTAAATGTGATTTAGTCTGTATGAAATGTTCATAATTAATGTGATTTTAGATTTGTGCTCCAGAAAAATAGAAATTTGGTTCATCACACAAGTAATTAACAAATTGTGTTGGGCTTAACATTAATTTGATGACTAGTCCAACATGTCAGAATTAAAAGGATTGAGTTGTTTCAGACATTGTAGTCAATGGAATTCCTAGGTAATTTGGTGTGCAGGAGCCAATTTGTGTTTATTGCAAATTTTGGGGATAGGGGCTTTTTAGTGTATCTATTCAGCTTTCCCTTAGCAATGTAAAGGTCTTGCTACTTTATTTCACCCTCATTCATTGTAGAAATCAGAGGTTTTTAAATAGAAAATATTTTCTTTTGGATTCGAAACTGTGACAGACTTTGAAACATAATTCTTTACCACTTTATTTCAGGATTGTCACTTCACCATTCAAGGTGGCCGTATGAGAGAAAGCGGAGAGTACCAGGTCCCCAAGGTGGTCCTACATCTCAACCTGGAACCACCCAGTGTAACAAAGCCGTCTCTCTTGACACCAGGCAACATGGAGAACTTGTTTCATGAATTTGGACATGCGATGCACTCCATGCTTGGCCGTACACATTACCAGCATGTCACAGGTGGGTCCGTCTGAAAATAAGTTGTATTGGCATAT